>CM050163.1:542818067-542828067 GCA_027410445.1 Discoglossus pictus | reverse complement strand
GAGCCTTATTCAATTGGCCAAATCGCAATTGAATGAGGCCCTAAATGTTTTATTGATACATATAAAACATATTTTAGTATAGTTGCATTTAGAAGGACACATGAAAGAAAGTTAACAAGACTTTGGAAAGCAATAAAATGTAACTGATAACTTATTAGAGCATTTGAAACTTCAGTAGAGATATACCATAAATGTAATAATACAATTTGAGGTCCGAAACCTAGGGTTGATCAAAAGGTCCTGATTTGGAGTAAGGTCTGCCTGTTAAATAACCCTAAACTAGGGTGAAATCTATCCATCTTTCATGAATTCATTTAAAAAAATAACACAAATGCAGCTAAAATTGCATTCATTGAAAAAAAAGAACTATTTCCTAACTTGATTGTATTGTATCTAATACTTATTTTATTCCATTTCTATGCTATGGATTTAGATGAGAGACATTGTCATATTACATTGAGATTAAAGCTGAAAAGCTGAATTTTAATATGAGTCGAGGCATGTTGTTCTCTGTGTTTTTTGGCAGGCAATTTGCTTCTCAAAGTTGATATGAAAGTAAAGATATGTCATACAGCGTGAAATGAGATTATTTTTTTCTGTTATTCCTTTTTTCCTGGCGGTGTACAGAATGCTAACTTCCGAGGTTCGCTTTGTTCATTTGACAAAGATTTTATAGTCACTTAGTGGGTTTGTCAACTCAATGGGAATCAATGCATTGGTTGTTCCAGCGGGTTCCCTGGTGGTCCAGTTGTTAGGATTCGGCGCTTTCATCAATGCGACCTGGGTTTCATACCAGTCAGGGAACCAAGAGGTCACACCACCCCGAGCAGGGTTGATCCTGGTCAGTACTTGGATGAGAAATTACCTAGGAATACCAGGAGCTATATGGTGTGGCCCATTAGATAAGCAACTGGCAACCCACTCTGGTATCTGTGCCGTGGAAACCAAGTGGATCAGCATGACCAAGAATCCATGAGGTCGGAAACAACTGCACAACATAAAAAAATGCCACCAGAGCCTATAACATGATATGAGTCTTATGTGATACATTCTGGATCGCTACCTTGTTATGGTGAAGGGGTTGTGTATCTCAGTGAAGCTGTGAGCTACACACTGTGGGGTCACCCAAGATGAGCAGGTCATAGCAGAGAGGTCATACAAATCGTGGTCCACTGGAGAAGGAACTTGCAACCCACTCCAATATCTTTGCCAAGAACACCTTACGGATAAGTAAAACTTAATGATAGATATGCCTGGCGTCCTATGGCCCATAGAGTTACAGAGAGTCGAACATAACTGAACAGCAACAATGTGATACTGAGTCTTATGAGATGAAAAATGTAATCTAAATATATTTATAATGGAAGCAAAATGGAAAAAGAATCTTCTATCATTGTCCGATATTTCATGAGATTAACACATTAATAGGTAGATACATTTTTGGTTACTTATGTTCGCCATATTCCTTAATAAGTTGCCCTTCCTCTCATGTTCCTTTGGTTAGCAGAAAAAAATCAATCCTGGAGATTCAAGGAAAGTTCCTGAGAGATTGGCATTCTTACACATAATATGCACACATCATTTATTTTACAGTTTGTATACGGTACATTGGTTTCAACATAGACAGCAGGGGCCCTACAACCTTAAGGGCCTCCAAATCCCCTATCATATTTAATGTATTCCTCTCAATTTTCAGGTAGTTTAAAGTTGTACAAAATATTGTTTAGTCATTCAGTCATTTCCTACTCTCCGTGACCCAATAGACCACAGCACCACAGGCACATCTGTCGATATGTCTCTTGTTGTGCCTATCCATATGGCTTTCTTGGCAAAGATACTGGAGTGGTTGCCAGTTCCTTTTCAAGTGCGCTATTAGTCTGACCTCTTTACTATGACCTGGGTGACCCTATATGGTGTAGTTCACAGTTTCATTGAGGTACACAAGCCCCTTCACCATGACAAGGTGTCAATGCAGAAAGGGGAAGCCTTCTAAGGTGGTTGGAGCCTGACCCAAGCATGGTCCAAGTGATATGCTACCCACAATAACAGACCCAGACAACTTGTTATGATGGATAACTATCAATATCATCAGTAATTATTTATCTATCCTTTCTGCTATGACTTGCCCATCTTGAGTGGCGCTACATGCTATAGCTCACAGCTTCATTGATCATACATATTTTTACTCTGCTTTGGGATAAACAGGAGAAGGGACAAATTGTTGGGGTTTCAATTCACAAATCATTATGGACTTCCCTAGCAAAATACATATAAAAAAACACACTTTATAGTCTAGGCAGAATATTTAAATGATTTATTCTTTATTTTGCTAATTTAATTCCTGTGAATATACAATGTAGTACACAATTATATCTTGCTGTAAAAAGGCACAATAAAGAATAACATTATTGAATAGACAAAAGTACAGTTAATGAACATATTGAGAAAATAGAACAAGCAGATTGTCACAGGAACTTAAGCCAGATGTCTGCTAATAGGATACTAATGAGGAAATGGAAGGTGCGCATAATCACCTCTATTAAATCATCAGTTCAAGGTTATGCTTTTCCTAAATACTTGTACAATTCATTTGTTTACCTTTTTTTCAAAGCCAAGTAGACAATGTATGAGAGTTGCACAGGAAATCATTGGTTTATAATATACAGGGGCATAGGAACTGGGGGGATTAAATGAATAGGGAACACAAAAAATAGCAAAATGAATTATATTAATATGTTGGAATATAGACATATATTACATATATATCTTGGCAATTATATTGTACTGGGTTGGTAGTTCCTTCTCCAATGAGCTCTCTGCCATGACCTGTCCATCTTGAGTGACCCTGCATGGTACAGCTCACAGCTTCATTGAGGTACACAAGCCCCCACAACAAGCTAGCAATCCAAAACTGTATATACATCTTATTTAAAATCATTGTAACTCTGTTTCCTCCCAAGAGTCTAATCCATTTAGGAACAACAGCAAATGTATAAGGCAATTAAAGCCAAATTTAATAGAATTGTATAAAATAAATGATGTATTTTTTTATTATCTGAAGTTTCTAAAACATTTGAACCATTATCAGGTCAGGTTCTTTATTATAACACGTTATAAATATGACAACTCAGTGGTCCTTTAATAGATTTTATATGGATGCCATATTGACTCTCCCTGACCTCGTGGACCGTAACACACCAGGCACATCTTTTATGTTCATGCTGATCCACTTTGCTTTCATGGTAGAGATACTGGAGTGGGTTGCCAGTTCCTTCTCCTGGTATTCTTAAGTGGTCTCCCACCCAGGAACTGACCGGGCCCAACTCTGCATGGCTTCAGGGTGGTGTGAGCTCTTGGTTCCCTGACTGTAATCGAACCCAGGTCGCAGCGGTGAAAGGAAAGCACAAAATCCTAACCACTGGACCACCAGTAAACCATGTGTTTACTTTTAGACTCCTATTAATTATATATTTTCCAGCCCATTGACACTCATTGCTATATCAATCCAACCTATTTAAACAAAATAATAATATTAATAATACTTCACCTGAAACGTGCTGTAATTCCATAGATATAATTATATATATCCTGGATAATCTGTATGAATGATTGACAATACTACATGGTGATGCTGTTCCAAGTGCTAACAATGGTAACCTCTCTAAGCTTTAGAGAAAATGTGTGGGATGTGCTCAGAGCAAGCTGTTACAAGAAACATTACACACACTTACTGATCCATATTAATTGGCTCTATTACTAAGCAGCGCTATATCATATGGCACAATGCGACACTCACACATGCTGTAGGTAGTGGAAATGACACAATATATCAGAATATTAGTAAACAATGTGCCTGTTTTGTCACATTAACATTAACTATATAAACGGGAAATAATGAAAAAAGCCCTTATATGCCGGCATCTGCCATGGATAAGAGTCGGGGCGCACCCCCACCCCTCTGTATTACATTTCTAGCAAGCACTTGGATGCAGGTGAAACGCGTAAGGATTTTTTAGCTACCTAGTTTTGTGTTTTCTGTTTCATGTGCTATTTTTAAACAAGTTTTAATTATATTTATTATTTGATTTGATTACCACTCGTCACTGCGTGTGTGTCTCAGTGGGCTGGAAATACTAGAAATTGGCACATTTTGACATTATTATTAATTATGGATTGTTTCCAGTAGTTTAGCAATGCTATGCTATTATATGCAGGAGGTCCCCGGGTTACAGATGACCGCTACTTAAGAAGTTTGTTTTTATGTTTAGTTTTTTTGAATTGAGACAGAGAACAATCGTTTCTCTAACTTATTATTACAGTTGTTGTTGTTCAGTCCTTTAGTCGTGTCCGACTCTTGGTGACCATAGAGACAGGAGCATGCCAGGCACATTGTTTGTGTTTCTGGTTGTGCTTATCCATGTGGTTTTCTTGGCAAAGATATTGGAGTGGGTTGCCAGTTTCTTCTCCAGTGGACAGCAATTTGTATGACGTCTCTGCTATGACCTGCCTATCTTGGGTGACCCTACATGGTATGGCTCACAGCTTCATTGAAGTACACAAGCCCTATCACCACAACAAGGTAGCGATCCAGAAGGTGCTTGATCTCATACCATCTGTTTTATGCTGAAATTCAACTTACATTGAGCCAGCAACATGCCTGGAACTTTATAAATTATCATTGCAGAATTCCTAAGCTCCCATTATTTATGTTTTGGCCGAGGGAAATCAGAAGTCTTTTTACTATTTATAGGGAATCATATAATATGCAGGGTCCTAAAGCGGCTTCTATAGCAGGTGTGCACCTGCAGGCTCTCATACCTCATACATACACTTTAATTAATGGCTTTGTCACATACTAACAATTTATCAAACTCTGTTAAAGGACTCCTGCTCCTAGTAAAGAACCCCAGACATTAGTACAGAGAGTATTACAGGCCGCAGTAATGTGTTATAGATTTAAAAAAACAAGTTTAAAAGATTGAGGTAACTTACTCGTGCGTGTATATATATATATATTTATTTATATATATACACTATACTAAAATATTTTGTATATATATATATATATATATATATATATATATATATACACATATATATATATATATATATATATATGTGTGTATTTAAATATAAAAAATAACTAAGTCAGAGGTGCTCATCAGAGAACGAACTAACCTTAATAGGTTAGTTTTATGCACATGATAATCCACTCTGAGCACCTCTTTTAGATAACTTGTGCCTTTCACAGGGAGAAATATCCTGAAGTATATCAGTCTGGTCTCACTCAAAAGAGTATCCCAGCCCCGAAATACCAGGCAATTTTACCCTGAACAGGAGAAACAGCAAATCACAGACGCGTTTCGGCCTTTATGGGCCTCGTCAGTGAGGTGCCGCTGAACTCCCAAAGGCACAGTGAGCAAGGGGTCCATGTCTGGAGTCCCCTATGACCCTTAGGGAGACTAAACCCCAAGGGTAATTTGCATAAACAAAATAACTAAGTCAGAGGTGTTCATCAGAGAACGAACCAACCTTAATAGGTTAGTTCTATAGCCATGATAAGCCACTCTGAGAGTAGCCTCTTTTAGCTCACTTGTGCCCTTCACAGGGAGAAATATCCTGAAGTATATCAGTCTGGGCTCACTCAAAAGAGCGACCCAGACCCAAAATACCAGGCAATTCTACCCTGAACAGGAGAAACAGCAAACCCCACAGACGCGTTTCGGCCTTTATAATATCAGTACCTTTTATATTTAAAAAAAAAATCTCAGATCATAACAACCTGAAATAACAAACTGCGCTCTACAGTCTCACATACTCTCAGTGTCTATAGACACATTTCATGTTATTTTCACTTAATTTCATGCAGAAAAACAACTTTTGTAATGTTTAAAACATGCATTAAAAATGGTGTCCTTGTCCATAAAGAATCCAGCCACAGGTGATGCAGCTTCGGATTGGATGAGAGTCTTCAGAACACATCTGAATATATCTGTGTGGGCTGAACTGTCTTGCTGGAAAACATTTTTATTTATCTTAATACTTTTCAAGTTGTTATTATTATTATTATTATTACTAGCGACTTGCCCGTCAAAAAATGACGGCAATAAGATTGTAAGGCAGATAATGTGTGCGTGCAAAATTAATTTTGCTGGTGTTTTAAGATCCTTCGGCGCTCATTGTGAGTCTCTTGGTTGTTTGTGTGCTATGAGCAGCGTTTTTTTTTTTTTTTGGTATTTCAATGAATAATTAATAAAATAAGAGATTAATATACTTTACCTATTGTGAAGTAATATATTCAGGAAGCATTGTGTTGAAGAGCTGGCAATCTGTTTTCATGTTGCTGCAGCATCAGTGCTGTGGAGCTGCTGTGTAACTGTCATGAATGTGTGCAGTGTGTAGCGTAATAGTGTGCGTGCGCGAGGCAAATCCGTTAGGGTAGCTGTGTACTTCCGTATTGTATAAGTTAGTGCGGCTGTGGCTGATTTAGCGTCCTTGTTTTCGGATGTCGTCCGACTTTTTCGGAAAATCCGTAGGTGTTTGGTGGTGTTTGCGTGTTTAGGGTCCTTTAGCCTCGTTTTCGTTTTGTTCGGCGGCCATTTTGTCTCTTGCTTAGGTGATTTTCGGGTGTCTAAACTGCGAAATTTGGACTTAAATTGAGGTGTAACTTCACTTGCAGAGGTCCTGGGTACCCCCATGCTGTGGGTAAGCATTTTATGTCTTTGTTGTGTGTATTTATTGTGTTTCTAATGTTTTTGGGGTTGCGTGGGTTGCGTCCTTGTTTTCGGATCTCGTACGTCTTTTTCGGAAAATCCGTAGGTGTTTGGTGGTGTTTTGCGTCTTTAGAGTGCTGTAGCCTTGTTTTTGTTTTTTTCGGCGGCCATTTTTTCTCTCGCTTAGGGGATTTTCGGGTGTCTAAACACTTTAATTTGGAGTTAAATTGAGGTGTAACTTCAGTTTTCGAGGTCCTGGGTGCCCCCCCCCCTTGCTGTAGGTAAGCTTTTTATGTATTTGTTGTGTGTATTTATTGTGTTTTTCATGTTTTCATGTGCGCGTGTTTCCGGCGGTTTTTGCGATGGCGTAATGGGTCGTATTTTTGTTTCGTAACTCTGTAAATCTTGCGAGGTCCGCAGTTGCTGGCAAGGAGCACCCACAGCGTTTGCAACAGCCCACAACTATATATGTGATTGTTTATTTGTAACACGCCAACATATTCTGTAGCACTACACAAGGGTTAAGTTCAAGACAACAAAACAATATTAACACAAGGATGGAGGGTCCTGTCTCGGAGATTAGAATCCGGTGTCCATAGAGCTTTCCCCAAAGCACCAACACAAGATTGAAAACTCACAATCTAGTATTGACTTACAAAACACTGTCAGCTCATTATTGGGATAGTTTCATGGGCTGGGGAATCCCTTTAAATGTTAACACTGTTATTGAGATTCTAACTCACTTGCAAGTTAATAGGAGTTACAGCCCAAAGAGCCTCATTATGCCCCAAGAAGGACTGGCCGTGCTATATATCTTTGTGTATCGAAGACTTTAACTTCTCTGTATTTATTTAAGTGTCTTGCACCTACATCTATCGACTAAGATTGGACTTGTTATTTAGGTGTGTTGATGATACTTTACCATTAAACATCTCGCGGGGTGTAAGTGCATTTCATTTGCTATGGTTCATTCTCAGTTCCTGCGTTCATTAGCAGTACCAACTTGTATCTGCCAAATTAAATCATACCGCAGTGAGACAAAAAAGATCCATAAAATTAATGAAGGTCAGGAAATCGGTTAGCTGCCTGAAATAGAAAATCTTGCAAAAATGAAATGGACCCACACAAAAGACACATTAAAGTTTTACATGAACTCCATTGTTTTACTTGGTTTTCTTTGTGCCCTGGAAAGGATTAATATCACAGAGAAACACATTGCACTAAGAATCAGTTTGGCATTGAGAATAATTTATAATTCCATAATTAAACAAGGGATTTATTCACATGAAGATTCATTGTGCCTGGTAGTGAAAGCTTGGGGCTTATCAAGAGTTTCTCTTATTCAAGTAATGTGTGGCTATAATATCCATTAGTCGAGTTCTTCTTGTCATTTGGAAGTCAGAAAAGTCTGTCGGTGGTTGCGTGTGTAGCTTCATTTACTTATATGTCCAAATTCTATGTTGTTTATTATCATTCTTCTTCTCATGGGAAAGGAATTGATCACGTTAGACCCAATAAACCTTCTTGCAAAACGTCAATCACAAATAAATGCCAACTAAATAGTAGTAGTTTACACTGGCACCACCGAAATATTGGTCCATTGACTGGAAGGTCTACTGGTATACATCCTCATGGGACTTCAAATTGGTACTGATAATTTTTTGATAAACAATTTTATTTTTCCGGAGGTCAGATTACCCATAAGGTCATTAATAGTTTAGTAAATTCCATACTGGCCGTATTATTGGACCTAAAGCCTTTTCTTATAGTGTGGACAACATATCAGTTAATTTTTTTCTAGAAAAAATCATCTAAGAGGGGATATGATTAACTTATATAAATATATTTAATATAAGGCTTTGTCAGGTGAACTTTTTATGCCATGAGGTTTTCAACTGTCAAGAGGGCATCACTTTTTAGATTAAAAAGATTCCACGTTAAAGAAAGAAAAGGGTTCTTCACAGTAAGAGTGGTTAAACTATGGAATAGTCTACCAAAGGAGGTGGTGACAGCAGATTCAATAGATAACTTTAAAAAGGGATTGGATATATTTTTTAATAAAAAATTAATTCAGGTTTAGAGAGGGAGTATTGATCCAGGGAGGAGTCCGATCGCCAGTATCTGCAGTTAGGACGGATTTTTTTTCCTTTTGAGACAATTGTCAAGTTTCTTTTGGATCAATTAACAATTAATCAGCATTTAAAATGGTTGAACTTCATGACTAAAGTATTTTTTCAACATCAATTACTATGTAACTGTCATAAAAATCATAAATTGGATTTTTTTAACATTTGTTAATGTGAGGTTGACATAAGAAGCTATGTTAATTAACTCTCTAAAAAAATCCTCTGATTGGTCTCTTTTGATTCAAAACTTGTGTTCAAATCTTATGGTTTTCTGAGGTTAGTTTATACTTAGAAATGGTTAACATAAATATCAAAAGTAAAAAATATTAATATGAAAACTAAGGATTACAAATGTCCAATATGATAAAAAAAAATTACAAAATAATGTTTTAGAAATAAACAAGATAACTGTCATGGTTATTTGAGAAGAAAGACCAGGTTGCTTCATCAAATATGAAATGGCAAAGTGATATAATGATTCTGAAATCTTGTATTTTGGTTTCTTTTCAATTATGGTACCACTTATACATCTCTTTTGTGATTTTGTTGAACAAATCCGCTTTTGGCGAAACTAATATCTTGGTGTCCTTGGTACCAGCCATGTAATAAATAAAATGTAATCTCGGCCCAGACTGCATATATGAGCCTTGTCAGTCATCTTGTATAAATTAAAGCATAATGCTCATCTGTACTGGTACAAAATCGGCCCAGAAACATGTAAAAAAAAAAATCCTCTTTGCAGAAGTCACATGGAACTAAACCTGGCATGTTGCCCACTCTTGGTAATTAGCTCCATGCTACAAAATTATTCATGTACCTTATCACACACATTACCATGCAGTCCCTATACTGAACTCCAAAATGAATTAGGCAGCTGAACAAGATAGCAGATACAATACTTCAGTGGCTGCCATCTTGGTAATGCGTCTCCATGTCATGAATATATATGCAGGCCAGGGATTTTAATTAATTTTAAAGCTTGTCGTTTAAACAGGAAATTAAGGCTACACAGAACAGAATGCATTGCCAGCTCTTTATATCACATGAGAATCTTATCATAAAGAAAATAATATATAGGGAGCCTTTTTCTGGATTTTTTTCAAAAGAGGCAGCTACATGTTATATATGCAGAAGAATATTTATTATACTTGATGTTAGATT
>CM050163.1:542813067-542815567 GCA_027410445.1 Discoglossus pictus | reverse complement strand
TGACCATCCAACATTTTGAAGTGGTCCAAAGAAGAGAAAAGATTTGGAAATCAATGCCTTATTTGATCCACTTCGAACCATAGTTTAAGATCATTGAGTTTATTTCTTAGGCACTAGCAGTTGCGTGATTTTGTTGCAATATACACTGTCCGGTACACTGGGCAATATGATGAGAACATCTAGTATAGGATTAAGGAATGTCACAGCTGGCTGTCGCTCCATTTCATTACACAATAAACCGCATAATCTAAAAAGTATCAAATGAGATTTCTGCTAAGCTGAAATAAATGTGACTTTACTATGGCCTATTAGAAAACTCTAACATGATTACTTAAGAGCAACCTTGTCTTGGTCTTAATGTTAAGAAATTAAGTCAGCATTATGATTTTTCTAGGCTGGAGAAATTGCATTTCTTATCTAGTTGGTGTTCACCTGACCCAGAAGAGTAAAAAAAGGTGGTGTGTGTAATTAGCTTTGGTGGATTCTCATATTGTGACGAATCCCTTTTTAATACAATTCTTTACATCTTACACCAAAAGATATATTAGTTGTGTTTGTACCAGGTAAAAATGCAATTTAGATTTACTATTCTTGCTGGATAAAAGCACAACAATGGTGTTTAGAGTTTCAAATATCAGAATTTCAAAGATATTGTGTGTACGGAATACATTTCTCAGGATAATAGGATCCTTTGCCAAGATGGAAGTAGAAAGCTACAAACCTAGAAAATAAAGATAAACCACTTTAGTATTAAAACATATCTGTACCAAGAAGGATACATTATGTATTTCAAGCAACAATTGTGCTGTAAGCTTTAACAACTTTAGAAATACCCAGATAATAGAACTTCAATTGAATCTGCTTCCCTATTAAATACGCAGTGATGGGCAACTATTTAACCATGCTCAGTTATAAAGGAATATAGTATCCATTACAACATCTATTTCGTTTATCTGTGATTGAAAATACAATATTGCTTGTAGCCTTACAACATTGTCTATAGAAAGTATTCATATTTGTTATCCTTCAGTTGGAGTAAAAGTATGATCTCTCTTATGAACCTCCTCATCATAATGTGTATTGTACATGTCAATAGAGAGTGTTGTATTTGTTCCTAGTCCAATAAAAAAATCAAAGACAAAAGCAGGCCTAGCTTCCATTTCAGCACTACATTTAATTATAGGCAGTTCCCTTGCTATCCAGGCTCTCATCCAGCTAACCCTGGGTGGAGCAAAAACAAAACAGTTCAATTGTTTGTACAAAAATCATTGGCCTGTATCCTTCAGAACTCCAGATTTCCACTCTGCTGCAGAACAATCATAAACACCAAGCTGCTGTCTCTCTCTGTCTTTTTCCTGCTTCAGACAAACAGCAAATTCTCTTTGTGTCTCTCTTTTTCCTGCTCACATAAAAAGCACACACTTCTCTGTGTGTGTTCTTCTTCAACTCAGTCCATTCAGCAGCCATAGCCATACCCAAGCTCCAGCTTCAGTATTTAATCAGCGCTATCAGGTGTAGCTAATGAACTGCTTCAGGAGTGTTAACTCCTTAAGACATCCTGTGGAAAGAGAGCTTTTAAAAGTGTCTCTATATATAAGATAGCTAGATAGATAGATAGATAGATAGATCGATAGATAGATAGCAAAAAAGATAGCACATTTGTGTACACATTTGGTCCTGCAAATTAGTCCACAATGTATATATATATTTATGCAGGGCTGTATCTACCTTTTTGGAGCCCCTAGGCAGTGAAGTGGGGGAGCCCCTGCGAGTGAGTATGCAAGGTATGCACAGACCCATTTTTGCCTTTTCTTTATGTGTAAGTTCCCTTTCCTGTCTTGTTCTAGGTGGTCACCCTTAGGAGCCAGTCTATGAACTGCAACATTTAATTTTTTTTTTAAGGCAGGAACCATATTTTTTAAGAAGTGTTGCCCCTCACAGGGAAGCACCCTTGTGCGGCTGCCTACTGGGCCTAATGGGTAATCTGGCCATGTATGTATGTAAGATTATCTTAGAACACGGATGGGGCAATGGGAAGGTAGAATAGTCAATTGGGGAGGGGGTGCACGTATCTGAATGGGAATACAGTGGAGTAAATATAAATATACAGTACACTAAATATATTATTATGATTATTATTATTATTATCGTTTATATGCCTAAGTCAGTAGAATAATGGAACACACTACAAAAAAGTGGTAAATCTGCACCCCTAATCTTCCATGGAAGAGTTAATTTTTTTCAATAATATCTAATTAAACCAAGTCTTTAAGCTAAAAACAAGCTAAAAATTGCCAGACTATAGGATTCTTTTGGTTCGTACCTGCCATTAAGTCAATTGAACTGTTAGTGTATTTTACATGGTGCTAATTTAAAGCAATTGAAAGATTGATTTTACAGATACTGCAGCTCTCTGTGTTATTACAAAGACACTGCACAAAATACATGTGAATTTATGTACTATCTTAATTGGGAGCATGGCATCAGTTGCTGAGTAAAT
>CM050163.1:542745567-542808067 GCA_027410445.1 Discoglossus pictus | reverse complement strand
TTTGTGTTTATGTAGTTATATATGGTATACAGGACCAGATCTACATTTTTCGAGCCCCTAGGCAGTGAAGTGTAGGAGAACCTGTTAGTGACCACTCAAGGTATATCCGCACCCATTTTTACCTTTTCCTGTTGTTACTCTCCTGTTCTAGGTGGTTACCCCCAGTAGCTAGTCTATGAACTGCAGCATTTATTTATTTTAAGCCAGGAACCATTTTTTTTTTGAAATATGCACCCCCTCATATTGTGTCTTCTTTCAATCACTGATGGTAATTAATTAACATGTTTGTAGGCTTCTCTGAATAGATAGGGTTTCAAAGAGCAGTTGTAGTTGTGAAGAATAGGTGTGAGTATGACAAAGCAGTAAGGGGAATGTCTTGGAAATAAGAGTGTATGGAGGTGGTAATAGGCAAAGAGAGATGGGACAATTAGGGGAGCATGTTGAGATCAGATTTGATATGTAACAATGATATATTGTTGAGGGCTTTATAGGTGTTGTTGTTTAGTCATTCAGTCAGGTCCAACTCTCTGTGACTCTATGAACCGCATCATGCCTGGCACATCTATTGTTATGTCTCTGGTTGTGCTTATCTATAAGGTTTTCTTGGCAAAGATACTGGAGTAGGTTACCAATTCCTTCTCCAGTGGACCATGATTTGTCTGCCCATCTTGGGTGACCCTATATGGTATAACTCATAGCTTCTTTGATGTACACAAGCCCCATCACCATGACAAGGTAGCGATCCAGAAAGGGTTTATAGGTGAGGGTTAGTATTTGCAAAGCATATCTCTTTAAAACCCATTTGTGACTAAAATTTATTTAAATTTCTATTTGTACATTTTCAGTAATATATATTTAAACAAGTTGTTGTGCTGTTTTTATTTAGTATATTTTGCCACAATATATCATGCCTTATTTAAAGGTCAATGTGTTTCAAAACATGTTTTCCTACATGCACTTGAACTATACATATAGTGCTCTTGTATATACCAATTAAAAGATACCCCATCTTTTGAATACAATTTCCTGCTGTAATTACAGTTTATTGCTGCTAGTGGTGACATTACTTTGCCCTATTCTGATATTTAAGAGATATTTATTTGTTCTTGTTTAACCATTTGTGAACTTCTCCATCAGGGAATAAATATCATCATTTTAGAATAAAATCCTATAGTTTTATTCTATCATTTCATCAAAATAACATATTCCGTGATTGTTAGAACTGTGTTTGTCTTTATGAACAACAGCTAATTAGCCAATAAACAGTTTAATATAAGTAATAATATTCATGTAGTTTATAAGAATTAATAGATGTACAAGTTAATAAAGTCTCCGTTTTTGTGCAAAGAGCCATTTTTTTATGCTAACTTCCATATTTTGTCGGTATTAGCAATTCTTATATAGAAGGTATCTACAACCTACGGCTCAGTACAAGTCTCTTTTGAGATTGTCAAATAGGGGGAAGGTTGGTTAAAAAGAAATGAGTAGGAGAGCTGGTGGTTAAACAAGGAACACCATTTTCCCAATGAAAACCCCTTTAACTCGAGTTTCAGCTTCATTTTATTTATTTATATTAAAATAGCTGTTCCCCTAAAACAGAGTTTTTGGAACAATAAGCAGCATTCTCATCTTTCACATCTGTGACCTGAAGCCACACCCACAGGGGAGGGGCTTTACATTACCAGTGTCATGCTGCTGCAAGCAGAGAAAAATCATTTCACTGTCTGCTTGCATCAACCTGGTAGTATGAAACTACTCTCCTGTTTTCATAGCCTTAGATTACTCATGTGAAAGATGGCAACATGCATGAGAGTGAACAAGATAAAAAGCAGGAGATTCCCGAAGTTGAAAAACGAAGTAATGTGTAAATGGTATGTAACAATTACATTGAGGAGGATGAAACTAAATTAAATGATAAAAAACAAAAACTCCTTTAGATTTCCTTTAAGGAGTTTTTTTCTCATGCACAATATATAATGGCTATTGCATTGTTACGTTATTGGATGAGTATTAATTAAACCTGGAAGTAGTTTGGATGCTATGTTTAGATATTTTCTATTTATTTAAGTGTATCTGTATCCCCAGAAATAAGGGCACTAATGCACATAGAGGATTTAATTCTCTACATGGAATGGGGAGATAAGGAGGATGCGTTTTAATGGCTTTAGTGTCCTATTTGTTAATGGATGTATCAATACAGACAGAAGTGATTGTCTTCTGAGTCGTTCAACTCAATTTTAAAGGTGATAAAGTGCAACAAACCAATAGCAGAAAATCGGAAAAAAGCATCTAAAAAATAAAATAAAAGCTTTTAAAAATAGTTCTTATAAAGGACTTTTATATATCTACAACTAGCACATTTTGTTCATGCATGTTCCCATATGCCATTATTTGCTCTGTCGGGTTTATTTACGCCATTCCTGTAGTTTGGTCCCCATCTTGAGTAGCTTTCTGCTGAGAATTAGAGCTATGTTATACAGGCAGGGAAGAAAAATTAGTGATAAAGTGGATAGAAGTAGAGATTGACGAAGTACGCCATTACCCAGAATCCTTGGTTGATCTGAAAATACAGTGCAATGACATGTTAAAGGTACACTGGTAACTTTAGCAGGGAAGAATTGATTAAACGAATACAATGAGGCTTCCTTTTCAAGTGAAAGTGTTTTGCCAAGGTAAGTGTTCTGCATCTATATGCCACGTCACCTAAATTGCTTTCTAATTGCCAAAGGGATTTTGGGTAATTGGTTTGATTAATGGTCTCCATGCAATCTTTTTAACTGTTCAATATACTAGGTCAACAAGAAGCTCCTCCTACTTGGCCTACTACACATTTTAAAAGTATGTTATAATTAAATATATTTGCTTTTTAAGAATCACTGAAATTACAAGAGGTTTAATTATGCAATGATCATAAATACCATTCTAACTTATTGATATATAATAGCTAAATTGCAAAGTATTGGCCTCCAGTGAGCTGTCTCCACACAAATAAGGTTATACAGGAGGGAGGGGCAGTTTAGTTAAAAGTCTAAAGAAATTGAGACTAAAATATTTAGATAAGACAGGGTTGGATTTTTAAGCAAACTAATCATTGATTTAGGGCTTCAAGGGAAGGGGAGCACCATCAAAAGTTCAAAAGTTTCCATTGCCAGGTTTATCATGGACCATAATTTGCAAAACTGCAAATGGTGCAGCTGATCCAGGTTCCACAAAAAGGGGCTTCCATGATAAATGAAAGAAATTGCATATATATATATACAGCACCAACATGTACTGTGACATACTGAAGCAAAGCATGTATTCCAACATGGTAATGACTCCAAACACACCTCCAAGATGACCACTGCCGTGCTAAAGAAGCTGAAGGTAAAGGTGATGGACTGGCCAAGCATGTCACGAGATCTAAACCCTATTGAGCATCTGTGGGGCATCCTCAAATGGAAGTTGGGCGAGTGCAAGGTCTCTAACATCCACCAGCTCTGTGATGTCATCATGGAGGAGTGGAAGAGGACTCCAGTGGCAACCTGTGAAGCTCTGGTGAACTCCACTCCATGATGGTTAAGGCAGTGCTGGAAAATAATGGTGGCCACACAAAATATTGACACTTTGGGCCCAATTTGGACATTTGCACTAAGGGGTGTACTCACTTTTGTTTCCAACTATTTAGACATTAGTGGCTGTGTGTTGAGTTATTTTGAGGTGGCAGCATGTTTACCCTGTTATACAGGCCGTACACTTACTACTTTACATTGTAGCAGAGTGTCATTTCTTCAGGTTTGTCACATGACAAGATATAATAAAATATTTACAAAAATGTGAGGGGTGTACTCACGTTTGTGAGATACTATATATATATATATATATATATATATATATATATATATATATATATACTATAATAAAAATAATAATAAAATAATAATATTAGGGATTAATGGTATAAATTGTAATGGTTTATTATTGTTTATATGTTGAATTAGAAATAGAGAGGCACCAAGATCTTAATCTTAATCCGGCCATGAGATAAGAGTACAAGAGGATACACAATCATTCATAGGCTGTGACAGCTTGTTGCCAAGGGAAACCACTTTAATACAGCAGTCTCCAGTAAAACGACATGTGTATTGATATAATTTTGTTCCCTTAAAAATGTAACACTGTCTACAAGACACAGTTGAGTCTCCTCGTTGACCCTATAGTGGGAGAAGACCAACAGCAGTTAATTATTAATGATTTCTGAATGATCAATGTCTGCTTGAATCATCTAGCCTCCTGTTGATAGGACATTTTTGTTGTTTAGTGGATCAGTCATGTCCAACTCTCCGTGACCCTATGGAATACAGCAAACCAGGCACGATCATTATGTTTCTAGTTGTGCTTATCCACATGATTTTCTTGGTAAAGATACTGTAGTGGGTTGCAATTTCTTCTCTAGTGGACCACCATTTGTCTCAACTCGCTGCTATGACCTGCCCAACTTGGGTGACTCTACATGGTATAGCTCACAGCTTCATTGAGGTACACAAGCCCCTTCGTCACGACAAGATAGTGATCCAGAAGGGGGATAGGGCATTACCATGGTCCTTTAAATATATTCTAATTAATACAATAAAAAAATAAACATTCATGGAAATATTAAGGATAACACTATAATGTGTGAATTTTCCTATGTCTTTTTTTTTTTACTTTTTTGCTGAGATTTCTTTACAGCTAAGAAGAATTTACTAATTATTATTTTAAATACAATGAAACGGTATAACCTACAACTAATCTGCGCTCGGCAATACAATTACAGCAGCTCCAATTTCCGATGCATCTTAGAAATTAAATACGTTTCCCTTTTTTTCTGCCCAGAGGTATAAACAGATTTCTGCTTCTAAATTGTGTTAATTAAAGTGTGTTAACTATTAATGCTTGTTAGTTGTCATTAACTTGATTATCTGCTAATAACCAATGATTGTTATTACGCTTTGTAAAATAGAACCATAAACTAGTTTCACCTGGGAAGGTTGTTGTTTCCGGAACATTCGGAGGTTAAATTATTTATTCCACATAATTATTATGAGATAAATTAAAGACGTACAACATTTAAAATACCATTGCAGTGGTCATGCAGTATGATTTAGATCATTTATGCATAAGTGATTACCGATAAAATGTGTTTTCATGCAGTAACCATAGTTGGGAAGGAGGCTGATAAGGATTGCTAGTTAGAAAGCCTCCTGGGCAGATTCTCTCAATACCATGGGCAACTGATAGGAGGTGTTTTTTACTGAGCGCTATTGTAAGACCCTTTAAATGGACATGGAAGGTTTCTGGATTTCACCAGCAAATTAATATATATATATATATATATATATATATATATATATATATATATATATATATATATATATATTGTCCAATCATTCAGTCATGTCCAACTATCCATGACCCCATGGACAGCAGTAAACCAGACACATCCTATTTCTAGTTGTGCTAATCCATAAGGTTTTCAAGGCAAAGATACTAGAGTGGGTTGCCAGTTCCTCCACCAGTGGATAGTAATTTGTCTGACTTCTCTGCTATGACCTGCCCATCTTGGGTGACCCTTCATTGAGGTACACAAGCCCCTTCATCATGACAAGGTAGCAATACGTTTGTCCAATAAAAAAAGGGATCACTATACACTGCAATACTCTTATTATTCAATTACTGGACATTCACGGCTACCTCACTCTATATATATATATATATATATATATATATATATATATATACACATACATAAATAAATATATATATATATATATATATATATATGTATATATATATATATATATATATGTATATATATATATATATATATATTTATATATTTATTTATTTACACACATATATATATATATATATATATATATATATATAGTTCAGTGTTTCAAATGATCCTGTCAGTGACTTCTCTCTCAATAAACATGTTGCAGAACGATGCCACTAATTGGTTACTATGAGACACTACACCCTGTTCTTAGAAATATACTATCTTCATGAGCTGCAAAGTGAGGACACTAACTAGGGACTATTTGTAAGATTTTAGACTCAAAAATAGATTATAAGCACTTTTTAATAAAATATAGAGCATAAAAGTAATCAGATACATAGGGATATTATATATTTTGTAAAATCCAGGATCCTTCACTTTAATCTAGCAATGCAATATATTTCCAAGTAATCTAAACCGTAATAAAAGCAGCTTTATTAAATTATAAAACGTTTTTTGATGTTGGTAAGTGCTGATGAGCAGTACTTATACACATATTTTTACACTGTTTATGTTTTTATATCACTGAGGAAGCCTTTGGGCGAAACGCGTTTGATATTTTTTATGTTTTTAGATTATTGATTTGATTCATTTTAATGTGCCTATCCCTATTGGCCATATATGGCATGTATTGAGGATCATATGGTGCAATAAACACATGATAAACACACTATTGTTTGTATTAGTGTGTTTCAATTGTCTCCTATAGTAGACATAAGGAGTTGGAATCACATTTTGTTCTGTAGACACTATATAATAGTGTACCAAATAGCATTGGTGATCCAACTGTACCTGCTACAAAACTATCTGGATCGTACCCTGAGCTTCGGATGGAGATCTAAGGATTGGACATCGGGTACTTCCAGAGCTATCCTGTTTAAACCATACAGATACCTCATAACCTTGGGGTCAACACATGCGAGTGAAACAATATATGACTGTTGTTTTGACGTGATTATACACTCATGTTGCACTAGGAGGTGGCGCGCTGTCTTTCCCCTACCCCTCTTATTATTAAATAATAACATTACAATATAATGTAATAGGCTGGAAATGTATTTGTTGCCTCCCTTAATGTGTTATTTCTACACAATAAAACTGTGATTATAATTTTGGTAACAGCCTCAAGATTCTGTTACTCCCCATCCAAAAAAAGTATATTATGACCAATGCTCAGGATAACTGTGGGTTTGTCGAGTCCTCCTTTTACAAAAGTGCTGAGATAGATTATTAGGATGTCGAAGCTCACACAACTTCCTTGAATCACTACCCTTTGGGGGATTGCATATTCATTTTTATTAACTTTAATTATAAGAGCACTATAAAATCTTCCCATTCTGCATTGCATAAAAATGCAAAAGTTAATTGCTCTTGACATTTAATTGGTTTATGCTTCTCTTTCACACTACAAACGATTGTACTATTAGTGGGTCCATGTTAAGATATTGCAATAGATTATTCCCCCTAATAATTCATCTTTTGTCATCTATAAAGATAAATTATAACTGTGAATGTAAAGGTACATATATATGTTTGGAATATTTGGCTAATAGCATAATTATCCAGAGACAAAATCATAAAGCTATTTTCTAATTAGAAAAAAATTAATTTGTATTCCTCTGCTGGAGGCATCCATGATATTTTGGTGAAGGTTGTTTATGAGAGAGGTGTTAAGGTGATGGTGATGGGTTAAGTTGGTGATGGGTTAAGTTGAATAAGATATGATTATCTGATTAGATAATTAGATGTGGATAGGAAATTCAATTGTAAGATAGCTGACTAGTTTAGAAAGGAACTTTGAACAACATAGTAGTATCTAGCTGTGGACAGGAGCTTCAATTAGTATACATGTGTTAACTAGTTAATAAGGGAACTTTGAATAGGATGGTATTATTTAGCTGTGGACAGGAACTTCAAATAGTATATGTGTTTTAACTAGTTTAGAAAGGAACTTTGAACAGGATGGTATTATTTAGCTTTGGACAGGAACTTCAAATAGTATAAGTGTGTTAACTAGTTTAGAAGGGAACTTTGAATAGGATGGTATTATTTAGCTGTGGACGGGAACTTCAAATAGTATAAGTGTGTTAACTAGTTTAGAAGGGAACTTTGAATAGGATGGTATTATTTAGCTGTGGACAGGAAATTCAATTAGTATAAGTGAGTTAAATAGTTTGGATTTGAACTTTGAATAGGATGCTATTATTTAGCTGTGAACAGGAACTTCAAATAGTATACATTTGCTAACTAGTTTAGAAGGGAACTTTGAATAAAATGTGATTATTGAGATGCGGATAGGAAATTCAAATAATATAAGTGTGCTGACTAGTTTAGAAGGGAACTTTGCATAAAATGGGATTATTGAGATGTGTATATGAAATTCAAATAGTATACGTGTGTTAACTAGTTTAGAAGGGAACTTTGAATTGTTTGTGCGGTAATTACCAGCTCACCCTGTGATGGGATTAACTCCCACACCCCAAAAAATGGCTAATGAGATACTGCAGAGTGATGATTGAGTTAACTGGTTAAGGGCATGTAATTTAATTTCAGCCATTTTTCTCTAGCTATCAGGAAACGATGAAACAAAGACATAAAATATACAATTAAAAAAATCAGTTTTGTTTTGTTATATACATTTTTTTTTATTTTCAGTGGTTAAATAGTTTCAAAATAAGTCCTTATAATGTAAATACATATTGGCAAATTATACTACACACTTGGGATACCTTTATTTTCAGGTTATGCAAATGTATCACTTTATATTCAGCCGGCTTATACGGTTTAAGACATTTGAGTTCATACCTGTCTTTTGTCTTCTTTCAAATGTCATTTCTCGTGGCATGTAGACACACAGGCGTTTTTAATATTACCAAGTCTAATTTACAATTACCAGATAATGACAGAGTTCAAAATGGCTGTTTTCAGACTAGCAGACAATTTGCGGGGCATCCATTAAACATGACATCTTTGAAACCGAGAGACAGAAAATGAATTATAGGAAAATAATGATGATTTGGAGAAACTCAACATCAGAATTGCAGCAAAATAAGTAAATAAATAAGGTGTTTATATTAATGTTTTCTGTTCCAAAACTACAAAAAGTTATAACTCTGGAAAATAAGGCTTAAGCAAATAAATAAAATCCCTTTTCTGATAAGAGCTCGGTGAAGAAGCGCCATGTTGTGCTATACTAGGAGGTGAAGTTATATATAATTATATTTTATGTTTCACACATGTAAAGTGTACATAGTAGCTTGATGGTATGAAAATAATACATCTAAATATATAAAAGATTTCTGTGTGATTTATCTATATATTCAATTTTTAACAATATTGATGCCTAGCCATTAATATTAGAAATGTTATTTAATTTAAATCATTATATATTATAATATGATATATTGTTATTTTCATTTGTTATCAACAAAAACTAACATTATCAATAATATATATAAAATAAATATAAATATATATATATATATATATATATATATATATATATATATATATATATATATATGCCTATATACTCTCACTTTTATCCTCGCCCTCATCCTGGTGCTGTTCTCCATCTGCTATCATTATTTCCCTAGAGCTAGATTCCCTGGTGGTCCAGTGGTTAGGAGTCAGTGTTTTGTCACCTGGCTTCGGTTCCACTCAGGAAACCAAGAGGTCACACCACCCTGAAACCAAGCATGGTTTGGCCTGGTCAGTACTTGGATGGGGAACCACCTAGGAATACCAGGAGCTGTATGCTGTGGCCCACTGGAGAAGGAACTGGCAACCCACTCCAGTATCTCTGCCATGAATGCCAAGTGGATCAGCATGGTGCTTTGCGGTCAATGCGGTCAGAGTCGGACACAAGTGAGCGTCACAAACACTCTCTTTCCTAGAATTACATTTAGAGTTCGGATTGTCCCATTTGCCTTACTGGAAATTCATAACTGTTCATATTCATACATATATAATAAATATTAAAAAAAAAAAAAATATATATATATATATATATATATATATATATATATGATTTTTTTCTGGGAAAGTACGTGCTCCTAAAATTTGAACATTTGCCTAGTAAATCTCTATGGGCCTCATTCAATTACGATTATGCCAATTGAATAGGGCTCTTTATAAGCAGAGAACATATTTTTTTTACAGAATTTTAACTAAAAACTTCTATAAAAAAATATGGTCTGTGCTTATAAAGAGCCCTATTCAATTAGCAAAATCACAATTGAATGAGGCCCTTTGAAGGGTATATATACCTACAGATAAAGTAATATTTTCATTGTAGATTTTCATGTCCCATATCTGCATATAACATACACTCATAGACACATAGACAAATCCCTGCACACATTTCTGTATTACACGTTTGAAATAGCATTTTATAGGGAATCCTCCATAGTAATTATATATTTATGTGTCACCCAGGTGTACAATTTGACTCACTGGAGGTTACCGCCTGACACCGGGAGATGTGTATTCAGAATAATAAAAGCCCCAAGTGCAGTTTGCTAGATTGTGATCTAAAAATGTGCCCAATTGCTCTCTGTCTGTGAAAATGAGCTGTCAGGATGTGGAGATTGTAGGCTGGGTTACCTAATTCACAGCACTGCTGGTGATTGACAGGTCATGTGTCTGGTTCCCATCAAGTTTCAGAGCACTGTATGGTGCCATCAGAGAGAGCATTTTAGTCGCCTAGCGCTCTAAACTCTAATGCAATAATAGTTGTAAAAGTAAGTAAATAAAATGTTTTCCTCTGAAAGAATAATATGTAAAGGACATGGAACACATATTTCAAATTGCATGATTTAATCAAAAGTTGTTTTTTTTTTGCATAAAAAATTTCAAAACCTTAATATAGAGCTCATTGGCTGATAGGAAAAGCAAAACACCAGAATATGACATAATTTTAAAAAGTAAACACTGTGATGCATTTATATCCTCTTTCATTTGCAACAAAGAAAAAAGAAATCAAATCTATTTAAGTGCTACTTGCTACAAACAGTGCCTTGCAAAAGTATTCACCCCCTTGGCATTTTTCGTGTTTTGTTGCCTCACAACCTGGAATTAACATGGATTGTTTGAGGATTTAATTTACAGAACATGCCCACAACTTTGAAAATGTTGTTTTTTTTATTATTGTGAAGCAACAAATAGGACAAAATAACATAAAAAGTAAATGTGCATAACTATTCACCCCCCTAAAGTCAATACTTTGTAGAGCCTCCTTTTGCTGCAATCACAGCGCCAAGTCTCTTTGGATAAGTCTCTATGAGCTTGCCACATCATACCACTAGGATTTTTGCCCATTCCTTCTTGAAAAACTGCTCCAGCTCCTTCCAGTTGTATGGTTTCCGCTTGTGAACAGCAATCTTTAAGTCTGACCACAGATTTTCTATTGGATTGAGGTCTGGGCTTTGACTAGGCCATTCCAACACATTTACATGTTTCCCCTTAAACCACTCAAGTGTTACTTTAGCAGTGTGTTTGGGGTCATTGTCCTGCTGGAAGGTGAACTCCATCCTAGCCTCAAATCACGCACAGAGTAGTACAGGTTTTGCTCAAGAATATCTCTGTATTTAGCACCATCCAACTTTCCCTCGACTCTGACAAGTTCCCAGTCCCGGCTGCTGAAAAACATCCCCACAGCATGATGCTGCCACCACCATGTTTCACTGTAGGGATGGTGTTCTTTGGGTGATGTGATGTGTTTGGTTTGCGCCAGACATATCGTTTTCTTTGATGGCCAAAAAGATCAATTTTAGTCTCATCAGACCAGAGCACCTTCCTCCATACATTTTGGGAGTCTCCCACATGCCTTTTCGCAAACTCAAAACGTGCCATTTTGTTTTTTTGCTGAAAGTAATGGTTTTCTTCTGGCCGCTCTGCCATAAAGCCCAACTCTATGGAGCGTACAGCTTATTGTACAGATACTCTAGTCTCTGCTGTGGAACTCTGCAGCTCCTCCAGGGTTACCTTAGGTCTCTGTGCTGCCTCTCTGATTAATGCCCTCCTTGCCCGGTCCGTGAGTTTTAGTGGGTGGCCGTCTCTTGCCAAGTTTGCTGTTGTGCCATGTTCTTTCCATTTGGTTATGATAGATTTAATGGTGCTCCTGGAGATCATCAAAGATTTGGATAATTTTTTATAACCTAACCCTGACTTGTACTTCTCAACAACATTGTCCCTTATTTATTTGGAGAGTTCCTTGGTCTTCATGGCAGTGTTTGGTTAGTGGTTCCTCTTGCTTAGGTGTTGCAGCGTGTGGGGCCTTTCAAAAAAGGTGTGTATATGTAATGACAGATCATGTGACACTTAGATTACACACAGGTGGACATCATTTCACTAATTATGGGACTTCTGAAGGTAATTGGTTTCACCGGAGCTTTTTATGGGCTTCATAACAAAAAGGGTGAATACATACGCACATGCCAATTTTGTGTTTTCTATTTCTAGAAAATAGTTTTATGTATATATATTTTTTTTATTTCACTTCCCCAACTTAGACTATTGTGTTCTGATCCATTACATAAAACACTGATTAACAAAACATTGAACTTAAGGCTGTAATGTACCAAAATAGGTAACAAGTCAAGGGGGTGAATACTTTTGCAAGGCACTGTTCAGTATTGTTTGACTGAAGTAGTTGAATAATCAGCTAGCTCAGTGAGCTGCACATGCTGCTTAACATTTAATCAGTTCCACCAGCGGTTTCCATGTTTTTCATGGATTCCTTAAAAGTTGATCAAGGTCCTCAAAGACCACCTTAATACTGAGGAGGATCTTCATGGAACATAATAAAGAAGTTGCTTCTGAACAGTCTTATAATGCATTCTTCTATAAAGCAATATCACCTAAGCACTTGTAAATTATAAAATGTAGTACTTATGTATTACCTTTATATGCAATTTTAGTTTTTTGCTTCATTTTCTTTCATATAGTTTAGTTGTTCAGTTGAGTCCAAGTCTCCATGACCCTATGGACCACAGCAAGCCAGGCACACCTTGGGCCTCATTCTATTATCGGCCGTAAATCGGCCGTAAGGCTGCGATTCCTTGCGGGGTTCTGTTAACTCGCGATTCTATTATACGGCCCCGCAAGGATCTCCTTTTACGGCCGGCCGCATATCTTAGAACCGGCCGTAATCTCAGAAATCTAAAAACGCAAAAATAAATTCAAGCCTGCACTGTACAGCTCTGTAAATGCTAGGGATCATATTGGGGGACATGAGGATTAAAAGGAACCCACTCTCAAGCTTGCACATCTGCCCAAACCCGAGTTCAAATTAACTGTTTATTTTCCGGCTGCGGCGTGGGCGTGTCTGAGGTGCTCCAAGCACTCTGGACTTTTTACATGGATATTTTACGGATATTAAAAATAAAATATTTTACGGATTTGAGTACAGGATAATTATGTGCTATTTTTCTAACACCTAAAATCCCTTTATAGTCTTCTCAAAGTGCAGGATGGCTTTATTTGAGCTATTTTATGTGCTTAATTGGTGCTAGCGAGACCTCTTTCCTGCAAGTAAGCTGCGGCTCGCTTTTAGCCTTGCAGAGAGGTTTCCCGGAGCAATTGAATTGCAAATCTCTTGCGGCCGTTTTAGATCAAAGGCTTTCCTCCGGCGCGAGCGGCCGCAAGAGATAGCAAGGCACCGGCCGCAAGCCTGCCGGAATCCCCGAAGGGAATAGAATAGCAGAATAGCTTGCGGCCGGTCCTTGCGGCCCCGCAACGGCTGCGGCCGATAATAGAATGAGGCCCCTTGTGTCCAGTTCTGCCAATCCGTAAGGGTTTCAAGGCAAAAATACTGTAGTAGGTTGTCAGTCTCTTCTCCAGTGGACCGCAATTTGTCTGACCTCTCAGCTGCGACCTGTCCTTCATGGGTGACCCTACATGAATAGCTCACAGCTTCATTGAGGTACATAAGCCCCTTCACTACGACAAGGTAGCAATCCAGAAGGGAGTATATATATATTATTTTTTTATTATATATTTTTTTTATTTTTTTATTATTATTTTCATATTATTATTATTATATATATATATTTTTTTTTACAGTTTGGGAATCTCAGATTTTTACAGTTCTTCTAAGCACCAATAGCCAGGCAGTCACAGTTTACAGATACTCCAATGACTTCCATAATATTCATAAACAATGAAAAACACATCACTCCACCAGCTCATGGCAAGAGGAATTAAAACAAAAACTGTATTTAGATGTCAACATTCTCATAAGGAGATTAAAAAATGGTATGCTTAGTGCTTTGTCAGTCCAAATTTACACAATATTAGCACCGATACAGTTAATTTAATGGGCTGTACATGAAAATATATTAATTTTATACATTATTGTATCAGAATTCTTTGCAGCATCGTGTGTGCACATCTGTCTGTATCAGCAAGAATCAATTACTGCGAGCTAGGGAGGTGTAATATGCACATAACACAATGGCACAAACACCGAGCATCTGGGCAACGTTGTGATCCTTTTTATTGCATCAGGAACCTTGCCAGATCTAAGGAGATGTAAACAATGCTGGGTCTTGCAGAGCAGCTTCTTTATATGTCATGGAAGGATAAACAAGGGATGATGCAACGGCAAGACGTGCTGACACTGAAACAGATAGGCCAAGGTATCAATAATATAGATTGCCATTTTTATACAATAGCACCCAAATACCGATGCAGGTTATCAATCAAGTTGAAGTTAAAAATGAGTTATTAACTCAATGCTATGTGGTGCTTTCACCGCTGTAACGTGGGTTTCCAGTCATGGAACCAAGAGGTCACCAGTGGCGTAGCTAGAGTAAACGTCACCCGGGGCGGTCCGTTCAAATGTCAGTGACCTGCGACTGCGAGGCTAGCGGCACTTAGACTGCAATATGCGCCGCAGGCGCTCATCGCAAGGCTTATGGGAGAGGCTTCAATGCCTCCCATGTCTGTCCCCTTCCTCCTCCTTTCAGAGGCCCACACTGCTCCCCCTGCCCCACACTGCTCCCCCTGCCCCACACTGCTCCCCCTGCCCCACTGATGCTCCCCCTGCCCCACTGATGCTCCCACTGCCCCACTGATGCTCCCTCTGCCCCACTGATGCTCCCCCTGCCCCACTGATGCTCCCTCTGCCCCACTGATGCTCCCCCTGCCCCACTGATGCTCCTTCTGCCCCACACTGCTCCCCCTGCCCCACTGATGCTCCCTCTGTCCCACTGATGCTCCCCCTGCCCCACTGATGCTCCCCCTGCCCCACTGATGCTCCCTCTGCCCCACTGATGCTCCCCCTGCCCCACTGATGCTCCCCCTGCCCCACTGCTCTGCCCCACTGATGCTCCCTCTGCCCCACTGATGTTCCCCCTGCCCCACTGATGCTCCCCCTGCCCCACTGCTCTGCCCCACTGATGCTTCCTCTGCCCCACTGATGCTCCCCCTGCCCCACTGATGCTCCCCCTGCCCCACTGATGCTCGTACCTGGTTCCAATCCTGCCAGCATCGCCGCACTCACCATCTTCTCCTCTGCGCCGACCGTCCTCCAGCCAGAACTACTTCTTGGATCAAGCCGCGAATCGCGCAGGCGGGATGCGCATGCGCAATGCAAGGCTTGATCCAGAAAGTAGTTCCACCCGGAGGATGGGAGCCACAAAGAGGGCTGAAAATTTTTGTTGGAGGTGACATAGTGTCACCCCTCCATATGCTGTCACCCGGGGCGGTCCGCCCCCCTCGCCCCCCTTAGCTACACCACTGGAGGTCACACCACCCTGAAGCCATGCCAGGTTGGGCCTAGTCAGGACAACCCACCCCAGTATCTTTGCCATGAATACCAAGTGGATCAGCATTGTGCGTGGAGGTCCATGAGGTCACACAGAGTTGGACACGACTGAGCGATGCAAACACAAACATCTATGTTATTATTTGAAGTCTATTTATCAAGTGGGGTATATATATATATATATATATATATATATATATATATATACATAGTGGGATTCTAAGGGAGACCTCCAGATCACCCATCCCCCCAAAAATTCATTCACTCAACAATAAATCCACTCACTCGTCCCCCAAACCTAACTCCCTAATGTGCCCCAATACACTCGTAGAGAATCACTGAAGTAGTTTACTGCACAATAATCAAAAGAACAAACAAAGCTTGCTAATTAAAAACACAATGTGTTGCTCATTAAAAATTAAAACACACCATTAAAGCTTCATTAAGCTCATATTTAAAGCAGACTATCTAAAACTAATATAACATACATGTATTTACTTTTTTAAGTGCCATGTATGTACTCTGTACATGATATACGCAAGTTCCTAATTAATAAACAATTAAGCTTTAATTGCCTATGACATAATCACAAAAAGATCCAGCTGGATAATGAAAACAACAATTTTAGTTTCAGACTTGAGCATGAAAAGGAAATCATGCCGGAGGTTTCTTGTGGTTTAACATCTCATAAATATGAATCTAGTGTAGGAACTTCTTGAGGGCTGTATAATTTGCTGAGAACCCCCAACTAAGTGGATGTCACCAGAATGAGACCCTCTGATCTCAGGGTGACATGCTGCAGCCGCTGTCTCGGGTTGTCTTTTTTGGAATGGCAGTGATGCCAGTTCTTGTTAGAGGTGAAAAGTCAGATTTGTTCATTAAAGTACCACTGAAAGTATTTTTTAACATAATAATAAGTATTTATAGGCATATTTATATATATATATACATATATATATATATATATATATATATATATACATACCTATAAGACAGTAGATTAATTATACATATATATACTGTATATATATATATATATATATATATATATATATATATATATATATATATATATATATATATATATAAGGTCTGAAAGGAATTTGGCTATGTTTAATTAGTTTCTTTTTTTCTTCCTCATTTAAGTATATATATATATATATATATATATATGTATAATTAATCTAGTGTCTTATAGGTATGTATATATATATATATATATATATATATATATATATATATATATAAGGTCTGAAAGGAATTTGACTATGTTTAAGTGGTGTTTTTTTTCTCTTCCTCATTTAAGTATATATATATGTATAAGTAATCTACTGTTTTTTATGTATATATATATATATATATATATATATATATATATATATATATATATATATAAGGTCTGTAAGGAATTTGGCTATGTTTAAGTGTTTTATTTTCTGTCTTCCTCATTTAACAATTAATCCACAAATTACAAGAATCAGAGGAGATCTAAAGAGGTTGTACTTAAAGGACTAAAAGTATTTTTTCAACCTTTGTCACAATGTCACTATGTTATATATATATATATATATATATATATATATATATATATATATATATATATATAAATTAAGATTATGGTGGGCAAAAACATTATAGAAAGCCCTACACATTTGTCTAAATTGAGTCAGAATACCTGTAGTCAGAATACAATTTCAATAAATACAATGTTCGCACTGTATTCTGGGAAACTAGATTCTGATTGTAATATGTCTCACTTTCTATTCCAATGAATCTTTTTTACATGCTTCTTTATTGCATATGCCTGCTGGCTTGATCATAGCACATCGTTGATGTGCTTGAGATTTCTTACCCATAGACAACACTGTTTCGACCTTTTGGACCTCATTAGTGAGAAGCTGATGATTTTAACATAAAGTTAGCATATTAGCGGTCCTTTGAAATAATTTCAAATGTATTAATATAATGGTGTCAAATGTTACAAAATTGAATTGATACATATATCTACAGATTACATTATAGATATTACTTTAGTATTTCTAAATTGAAGATATTTTAGTATTGGTAAAGTTAATTAGTAGATCTTACTGCAAGAAAGTTAATTTTACTTTTATTTATTCAGTAATGAACATATTGGGGGGGGGGGGGGGGGGGGGGGTTAATTACATTTTAGCAATATATCCAACCAACCAATAGAATAATTCCTTGGACAAAATAACTCATACATTGAGTACAGAATCTTTTTTATTTAATGAGAGATCAAAAGATACCTCTAACGTTGTCTTTCAAAATTAATTAACATCATTAATAAATAGATATATTTCCTATTAGATCCCTGAGCATTACCGAATTATGGTATAGCCATTGGTCGTATTTGGATGAAATACATAACAGTATTAATTAAGATATTTATTGAGTTGCGATTATACAAAAAAATATAGAGGTATTAATATTTTTGCATCAATGACATTGGTCAAATCTCTATATTTATTTTCAGCAACTAAAACTGCAGCATCAATATGGATGCTGGGAGAAAATTGATAAGCATAATGGGACCAAGGAATTAATTTATTGTTCCCTTATGAGTCGTAATTGGCAAATTTTTCACTGGCGCTTTTTCCTCTGCCTTCATCTAGATCAATATGACTATAAATATAAAATGAGTTTCCCAGCAGGTTAAAGGAACGCTATCATGTATCAAACTAAAAAACATTTTTTTGCAAAGACATATAATAAAGCTCACCTATGAAATTTTGATGTTTGTGATTTTTATTTAATGATTGAAGAAGATGATTTTATCTAGGCTGAGCCGGGCATTTTATGTGATCCTCTTGTAGTCAACGGGGGTTGTGATCATTTCAGAGATTGTTATAAAACCCACCTTACAAAGGAACCTATAGCCTACAGACCTCACACCTATAACCCACTTGCTGGCTCAGTCTTCACCAGGACATGGCCAGCTGGTCCAACCTGTTATTGCTTATAAATATTCATCTGCTCCCAGGGTTTTGTGCTGCCCTAGGCCTGCTGAGATTTGGGCACCCCCACTTCGCCTTTATTAAACCTCCTTCCACTTTGCTATATGCCCTTATCTTAAGATTACTATTATATACTGTATAAAGGACAGATCTTAGCAAAACTTCACACTTTAGTACATCTGACCATATGCATGCCTCCTTGCACAGCATTTTTAGATAAAACAGTACAATTAAATTGCTATGTTTCAGCACACATAAACGATGATTTAATTTGATGACAGACAGGAAGCTTTAGGTCCATCTAGTCTGCCCATTCTATCTTCCTACTACTCGTTCTGTTAAGCAATAGGTTGTAAACCACAGATTGGCCTTGGGTCGTGAAATTTAATATAGATTGAATTTGTTGAAAAACTGTTGTTAGTTGATCATTGAATCAATAAAATTAAATTTCATAATGCAATAAATCTAATGAAGCTAAGTGTCCCATGGACGGCGCTGTAGGATCCCACTCTGCACTGCGTCTGGGGATGTTTAATGTAACCATATGGAGTTGGAAAGATTTAACCTTTAAATGATAGAGAAAACAAGAGAGTTCCAGAAAAACATTTACTTCAGCTTCATAGACTATTCTAAAACCTTTGACTGTGTTGATCATAATAATAGGTGGCAAGTTATAAAGAGATGGGAGTACCAGATCATCTCATCCGCCTCCTGAGGAATCCATATGTGGACCAAGAAGCAATGTCGGAACTCAGCTGAAGTTATCATGATAGCTCCACTTGAGTTCTGACATTGCTTCTTGGTCCACATATCGATTCCTCAGGAGGTGGATGAGATTATCTGGTACTCCCATCTCTTTATAACTTGCCATATATTATTATGATCAACACAGTCAAATGATTTAGAATAGGCTATGAAGCAGAAGTAAATGTTTTTCTGGAACTCTCTTGTTTTCTCTATTATCCCTTGGACATTTGTAATTTGATCTCTTGTGTCTCTTCCTCTGCAGAACCCAGCTTGCACATCTGGTAGTTCTAGGTCCATATATTGTTGGAGCCAAGCTTGTAGGATCTGAAGCAGTACCTTGCAGACATCTGAAATGAGTGCAAGTATTCGATAACTGGACCACTCTTTGTTTTTTAGAGATTGTGATATAGACTGACTTTTCCAGTCTATTGACCATTGTTGTGTTTTCCAAATGTGTTCTCATTAGGCAACCAACACTTTCACAGCATAATTTTGTTGAATTTTGAACAGATCAGCAGGGATGCCATCAACTCCTGACGCTTTGTTATCAGCAAGACTCTCCAGGGCTCATCTCACTTAACTCTCCAAGATCTCCAGCTCATTGGACAGTGATGTTAAGATTCTTCCTGTATAGATCTTCAGTATATTCCTAATTTTCCTGAAGAGATCTCTTGACTTTCCCATTATGTTATCTTCTTCTATATCGTTGCATTGCTTATTGTCTCCTTGTCTTTTCTTGCCATCCTCTGGAATTCTGCATTCAGTTGGACAAATCTTTTCGTGTCTCCAATACCTTTAGCTTTCCTTCTTTCCTGGTCTACTTTCAAAGCCTCATCAGCCAGCTTGCCTTCTTAGTTGTCTCTTTTTTGGGGGGATATTCTTTGTTACTTCACATATATATAACCTCTCCACCGAATCTGAAAAAGAAATTGATATCCTAATCAGACTTTCCAAAAACAAGTCCTCTCAAGTCCTCTTTGTCTTTCATTCTGTAACAAGAATGTGTATTGTTTCTTACAAGTGCCGATTTATACTTTCATGCCGTTGATACATTGTAAAGAATATAAACATTCCCTAAATAAAATCTGGCTATAATCATAACGGCGCTCTAAACTCCATTATGTGAGTGCTCTTAGCTGTAATCTTCATAAGAGGAGCCCAGCATTGTCACTTGGTGATTGATGATAGTGTCTTCAGAGCAGGTGGGGGAGGGAATTATAGCAGCTATTATATTGTCAGAGCAACTGGTAATGTAATAGTGGTTACATTATATAAATTTGTTGATAGCATATTCATTGTACATTTTGCCACTAAATAAATGCCTAACCACAAAGGTTTAATTTTCTATAATAAAATTGTTGTTTATTTATCAAAGCGCAAAGGCAAGAATACAGTGGTCATTTATTTATAGTAATACATTGTATTGGCATTTAAAAAAATAAATAAATAAATACATATATACAGTATATATATATATATATATATATATATATATATATATATGTATATATATAAATTATAATTGAAATATTACAAATTAAACACATAGGTTATATTGTTAACTAGTTGTTGTTTATTTGTACTATAGCTCTATTTAATAGCTCTGATTCAGTCATTTACTAAGTGCTGCACCGGAACTTTGTGTCCCTTATCAAAGGCGTTACTTATAGGAACTTCCTGTTGGGGACAGGAAAGGGTTGGGCCAGAGCTGTAGTTATTCATTGGGTTCCTAATGCTTCCTCCTTCATTTTTATATGTAAAACTCACCAAACACTTTTTTATTTGTGTCACTGCCACTCAAAAGTTCTATAAATATTAAAAAAATATTACAATTCTCTAACTGTTCTTATTCATGAATATATTGAGTGTATTGCCGTATACTTATTCTGTATTCCTCGTAACAGCATCTTATTTTTGGAGGAACAAGGGTATATAACCTTTTATAATTATAAAGCCTATCTTGGTCATTTGTAGAGCAAAGAAATAGACATATAAGTCAGTATATATAATCTCACATTACATAGTGTACAGAGAAGCATCAAAAATATTCCAAGAAGCAAACTGGCACTGATTTGAATTTACAGGTAAGAATGATTTGTATTTAGAGTTACATTTTTATCTCTTCTGAGCCACATTTGTCTTTAGAGTTATTGAACATACATAGCTTCTATGAAACCTCGTTAAGACTCATACAAATCAAACCTTAATTCTTTTTGGAATATATTTTTCATAAAAGTTAACTTTTTCTCTTGTTGCAAGAATTCCGCTACATTATGTAGTTCAAGTTAATATCCTCAATATTCCGGCCCATATGTCTTAACACATTTTAGAATTAGATATACATTTAGAAGTTCTCAATATTTTCCTTCGCTCCTCCGTGTAAGTTTCTGAAGGAATATTTGCATAGCGTATCCACTTGGTTTTCAGATTGCTCGCAGTACTATGGATGGTATAGCAAGACTAATTAGATCTCAGGGGCTGAATACTACATGGCGTGCCAGACTTACAGGTTAAGCACCCTTGCTAGTTCTGCTCTGCCACTTGGCGATATCCATTTACAACTTCAGCTTTGCAAGTCATCAGAATTTAGCAATTCACCTAACAGCTCTTCATCAGGAAAACTAAACTATTCGAACCTGAGTTATTAATATTCAAGCAACTTTATTGACAGGTTTCAGACTTCTAGTTATTAATATTCAAGCAACTCCATTGACATGTTTCAGACTAGTTATTAATATTGAAGCAACTCCATTGACAGTTTTCAGACTTCTAGAACTTTTTTTCAAAGAATATTGCTTATTTCTAGCCAAGATAGTGTACATAATAATAAATATGTAAAATCGGACACCCAATGAAGGTTGACAGGAATAAAGAATATTTAAATACTCTGAGTTGTTGATTTTCATTTATATTGTAGTAGTTATTGATACGTTTGTAAAACATATTTTTGCGAGTGGCTCCGCTGAAATGTATTGGTGGCAACAGGTGGCAACTTCTCTGTCTATGGGCCTCATTCAATTGCAATTTGGCCAATTGAATAGGGCTCTATATAAGCACATAGCATATTGTTTTTACAGACATTTTTAGTTAGTGAAGACCTTGCTTTTGGATAGAAGTTCACTAACTAAAAACATCTGTAAAAAAATGTGCTCTGTGCTTATTTAGAGCCCTATTCAATTGGCCAAATCGCAATTGAATAAGGCCCTAGGTGTCTGAAGCTTATAGAGCTATCTGGTATTGCTAGTATAAAAGGATGTTAAGTGGTAATTTAATAAATACTGGTAAAATTCACAGTTTTTATGTTTTTTACATATTTATAGTTGTTAGGATTGAAAAATACATAAGTTAATCAAGTTCAATGTCTTTAGAGCTCCTCCAATAGATATGTTATGTGAATTAATCCAGATTAATCAAAACAAGCTCCCTTCAAAAAATGGCTAGCTGTACAATTTGGCAAAAATAATTCATTCCTGGCCCAAAAATTGATATTATTACCTAGATCTGGAACTAACTTATCGTATGGTAATTATAATAACCATTCCTGCCCATTTTGTCTAAAAAAAAGTCTTGAGCCCCTTAACAAGAGTCTTATGTACCATAGATGGGCTGTAACTTTATAAGATAGACTTTTACTTTTAGTCATTTCATAAATAGAACATTGGAAGTGTGTACTAACTTCTCTTTTTTAACCCCACATCTGACCTCTTTTGAAACCTATGTCCCATATACCATACCACCAAGCATTATCTATTCTTTCACTTAGATGATTCTATATAAAAACAGTATATCAATTACCAAAAGGGAAAATAATAATATTCTATATTTTCTTTCTTTTTCTTTTATTATTTACTATATTTAATAAAATGGTGTAAAATGCGTCAGATGGTTTTTTGTTTTTTTTCAGTCACAGCTTTGCAGATATATATAACAATTTGTAAGATTTTGCAAATAAAGAAACACTTGCGGTCGGGAGTAAGTACCTTGAGGTATATTCCATTGTCGTGTATTGTTTCCATTACAGTGATTGGATTATTTGTCCTTGTGAGTAGTGTTAATAATAAGTTGGTGTTTCCAACCCGCTGAGATAAAGAGAATATTAATTTGCGGTATCATAATCTGAACCATTACTCACAGGTTGCTTTTCCTGTGCTTTGTAGCATTGTATTATAGGTCATGGTCGCATCCAAGTTATTCAGTGTGTAGCATAATAAGATGCGTTTGAACACACAGACAATATGAGCACACATTTCTTTGCTATGAAAAATGTATAATGAAAAAGATGGTTCTAATAAAAGTTATATTTTAGACATAATATTAATAAATCGTTTCAGTTGAAGTTAATGTACATTAATTCATTCAAAGCTATTCTTGTACTCTACTATATTTAAAAGGACACTTGGTAGGGATATTGTCTTTATAGTCACCTAAAATTTTATTTAAAAAAAGGCTCATTACATATTATTGGAAATAAACACTTGAGCAGCTTGATAACTTACTTTGCAGTTGTTTTACACTGTGTCAACATCTACTGATTTTTTAACAGGGGAAATGGTTTCTAATATAGGAGAAAAAGAGTGGTATAATTTAAAACTATATCCTGGGATAGCATCACTTATTAAGTGTTAGCGGTCCATAAGACGGTGTAAGACAACTATTAATAAGTCATCTCACTTTACATTTTATCTGTACATCATTGTTAAGCAAATATCTAAATATTTTTCTATGAAAGCTTAATTTTATCAGACTCTGAGGCCTAAGTGGGGTGATTTTCTTTTGAGTTTGAGTTCAGTTTTAAATATTTGACTCCTACCCCTTTCCCCACACATGCTTAGAAATAGGCAGTCACACAATAAACTCCATACCTTGCTCTAGAGGGAAGCAAATGCCTTAAGCAAACTCTACCTTGAGATCTAATTAATGTTTTTTTTTGCCTTATATATAGCAATTCGTACAATGCTGGCATATTATAAATACATCTTATTTATATCAATAAATATAATTATCATCATTGTAATGTGATATAGAATGTATAGTAACATATTAAGAGATATCTAAAATAGATTTGCATTATTGTGTTATATATACAGTATATATATATATATATATATATATTTATATATATAAAATGAATAGTGAGGTAGTCATGAGTGTCCAGTAATCCAGATGAATAATCCGAGTATAAATATAAATAAATAACTAACTAAATAAATATATAAATATATATATATATATATATATATATATATATATATATATAAGAATTTACTTTATCCAAGCCTTTTCTTTTATTATTATCTCTTTGTTGACCTTTCACTCTCATCTCATCTCTTTTCCTTTCTTCTTGTCAATGAAAATTCCTTTCCAAGTGAACCAGCTGAAGCTTTTTTTTCCCTACGTTTTACGAGATGAACAGAGTAATCTTTCACACTGCTGATCTGGAACTAGGAGAAAAAAAAACCACGCAGTACAAGTCTGGTCGTTCTTAAGTCTGGTCACGTCTATAAGACTCAATTGTCTTCGTGGTGCCTTGGCGCACATCTCCACTGCTCCGGCCTTGCATTTTCAATGTTATCTGCCTTATATGTCTTTTCTCCCATACTCGGTTATCTTTTCGTCCTCTATTGAAGATCTCCTCTTCTTAGTATTGTGCACAGAGCTCTGCATATTTATTAGTTGTTTAATTCTTTGGGTAGAAACACCAGTAATCATATATTGTCTGAACTCTATTAAAGCATAATTTTGCTAAATTAAGCAAATATCTGCTGCTTTTTATTCACTGCTCTGGGAAGTAATTTAAAGATGAAGGGCTCCATCTACATAATTGCGTCACGCGACCATGAACCAGATTACATTGTCACACTCTCGGCTTGTAGACTTGGTTTTCTGCACAAGCTTATATTTCCCTATTGCTTAGCACAACTCATCTGTTCAATTTGTTTTATTTTGGTTATTTTTTTGGGTCACTTTATATAAAGTAATTCAAATGAGCATTTTTTAAACACTTTTGATACTTGATCAAAATCATTTTGGTTTTGAGTATTAGAATTTAGAAATGTAAAATAAATGTAGACTTTCTTAGTTAGATTAATATACATATTTACATTCTAGAAAGTGCCTGTTTAGATTAATACTCGATCCATTCCCCCACATCCACACACACACACGTGTGTATATATATATATATATATATATATATATATATATATATATATATACACTAGTGTATGTAAAAGCTATTTATTTAATTGAGCATCCATTAAAAATCTCCAGAACACAGTGAGGCTCCTGACGCGTTTCGTGCCCTGACATGGCTATTGTTCATGGGAGTGCACTTGACATTTTATGTCTTGCTTGCTGAGCCCTGACAATGTGCTTCCACAAACATTGTTAACTTGGAAATATATACAACTGCACCAACCATAACTCAGTGACCTATAACCTCTGATACATACCACATATTGCTGGATTTCCATAGTTATTAAACTATGGAGCTTCATAAAAGGCATTTCTCCTTACATCAGCCATTTCTAGACTATTTCTTCAAGTTTGATGGCAGTAGGCATGCTTCTCCATAGAGGCATCCATTATACTTAAGAGGATTTAATATTTAACAACCTCAATAATAATGCTCTGAGTACAATGTTCCTCTTTTATTCCTTCAAATGTAATATTCATGTTATATAAATAAAGACATATATCTTCCTGCCTAACAACATTGAAAAATGCACTACAATTCAACTTTTTAAAGAAGCTTTTCAACTTCAGCCTTAAATACATTTCTAAATGTCCTGGATTACGAATGCATCTGATAGATGAGAATCAGTAGTGTATGAAAACATTGTTTTGCATGAAAAAATACCAAAATAAACATTTGCAAACTCACCCTGATCTTTGCTAAATCTTTTAAGTTTGCAAGCTGAGGCTTTTGGCAGTTGACACCCCTGAAAATCCCTGCTATGATTAGCATAAAATTCCTAATTTGTTTTGGCCAGTCAGGAGAAAGCAGGTACATTTGTATCATAATCTGGGGTTATTGTGTTGCAAAGCAGCCTGTAGTCTCTTTCTCTCTATATCCTTGTGCTCTAATTCAGTTGTAAGCTCAGACCCCGCCCAACTATGTGATTCCACCCTGCAGCAAGTACATCCTTTGAAAGGTCAAACTCCATACCTGGCTACATTCTCTTTGCATACTTGGTTATGTGAGCTTCCTGTGGGTGTGCAAAGCTGGATTTTACTTTCCTGTCTATAACTTTGCAAAGTACACTGAACTTTTCTATATAACACATATTTTTCTGATAATCACTGCCTGTTTCCTACCAAACATTTTAAACCCAGGAAACGTATATCTTTTACATTCACAATCAACATACTCTACCATTCACACTAAGCTGTCTGCTGATCCATTTGTATTATATTAGTATTGTATTGTATCTGTACTTGTACTTCTGTTCACCTTAGAATTTGTCTATACCTTATAATAGTTAATTGTACCCACCAAACTTTATTTTACTTTGTAAATAGTGCTACGGTAAATGCTGGCCCTTATAAATAAATAGTAATAATAAAAATAATAATAATAAATATTAAAAACTCAGTAATGATATCTACCACAGATCTACAAATATTGCACAAAAAAGTGAATGCAAGACATCTTTACCTAACTAAGACATTGCAAGCTCTCACATTAATACAGATCACATAAAAGTAAATTGCAAGGTTTTTATCACTCCATGATAAGATTCAACATGGTTCCTGGTGGCATTATACCAGTTGCTCGCAAGAAAACTGTTGGAGACCTAGTTATAGAGAGGCACCATGGGAATAGTTGATATTCGGAAATAAAGATGTCAATTAAACCGCCTACCTGACTGCAAACAGTTTGCAATAAGCTAATAGTCCCCAATTCCCAACCCTAGACACAGCACCCAGTAACACACACTACCAACCCATTCTTCAATATGCTTATGACGTACTTGTTTTTTCAGTGATATCAGCAATAAAAATGTAAGGGGGGTGATTTTTATGGGAAGAATTTACAGAAAACATATAGCAAGTTCCACAAATATTAGTTGCTACACAATTAAATCAGATTTTTACCATTGTAGGATTTCGATGTAGAGTCGGGATCTTGGTGATCTGAGGTTCCAATCAATAGAAGATATATACCATGAATTAAATCTATGCAAAATAGTTTAATTACATAAAAAGCATTGGGCTGTTTGCTCGTTAACCCAAATTTTGATCAATACACATTGAAATTATATAAATTTTTAAGTCCTGTCTAAAATGAGAATTTGAAGTTTAGCTACATTTTATAAGAATCCTGGTAGCAACATATTCTGTAGCGCTATACAGGGGTTAAGTACAAGGCAAAAACAATATTAACCATACAAGACCAAAAACTCGCAAACTTACAATCTAAATAGTGTGATACAGGTGGCTGATAGATGCAAGATGGCGGTGTGTAAGGCAGTAGGATCAAGCAAGGCTGTAGGGTGTGAGCGATATAATGCTGTAGAGTTGTGCAGATTAAGGCTGAAGGTGATAAGATTTTGTTAAACAGATGTGTTTTTAGTGATTTTTTTAAGGTTTTGAGGGAGGAAAATAGTCCAGTGGAGCAAGACGAGGAGTTCCATAGAGTAAGGACAGCACATGAAAAGTCTTGACGGCAGAGCGAGAGGAGGTGATAAGAGAGGAGGAAAGAAGAAAGTCATTAGCAGAGCAAAGAGGGGGGGTTGGGGGAATATTTAGAGACAATAGAAGAGAGTACCATAGAGTAAGGACAGCACATGAAAAGTCTTGACGGCGGAGCGAGAGGAGGTGATAAGAGAGGAGGAAAGAAGAAAGTCATTAGCAGAGCAAAGAGGGGGGATTGGGGGAATATTTTGAGACGAGAGAAGACAGTTCCATAGAGTAAGGACAGCACATGAAAAGTCTTGACGGCGGAGCGAGAGGAGATGATAAGAGAGGAGGAAAGAAGAAAGTCATTAGCAGAGCAAAGAGGTGGGGTTGGGGGAATATTTTGAGACGAGAGAAGAGAGTTCCATAGAGTAAGGACAGCACATGAAAAGTCTTGACGGCGGAGTAGGAGGATGTGATAAGAGAGGAGGAAAGAAGTTAAGTTATTAGAAGAGCAAAGACGACGGTTGGGGGAGTATTTTGAGACGAGAGAATAGATATAAGAGGGTGCACAGTTGTTGAGGGCTTTATATATTAGGGTCATGATTTTAAATAAGTAGGATGATTGGCTATGTAGAAAGAGGTATGAGCAACAGGAAAAGAGAGGTGCTGATGCCACTCGAAGATCCTTAGTAAGACCTCATCTACAATAGTATGTCCAGTTCTGAAAACCATATCTCCAATAGCATATTAACAAATAATTAATTATTAAAGGCTTGTTAATTAAACATTTCTGGGATAAGCATCCTGGGATCTTTTAAAGCCAAGCTTTTAGTTAGATATAATCAACAGACGTAATGGACAGACTAGATGGGTCTCTTGGTTCTCATCTGCCATCAAGTCTCTGTTTTTATTATAATTTGCTGGTAATTTTGATGCTACCAATTGAGCGTGTTTGCAGACTCTGACTACAATATAATCGATCATGCAAGAAACATATTTCTTGCAAGATTTTAATACACTATAAAATCCATGGCATCTCATCACATATGGTGAATTAAAGGGAGTGAAGAGTGAATATATAAAGGCTGATGGTTCCGCCATCCTGGAGGGAATAAAATCAATGTATTTATGGCTGTTTGCAGATTTCATGCATACACTTCACCTGAAATATTGCACATGACAGTTGATTGGATTGAATGCAATTTTTGAGCACAAGAAGCAACTTTCAGGTATCAGATCTGGAAGCGTAAATGTCAGTTTAAATTAGTTTTATTATCATTTATTTATAAGACGCCAACATATTCCACAGGTCAGTACAAAATATCTGACATATTTTTATTGCACTGTGATGCAAATTGTCTTGATACACGTCGGGGGTTACAAATGGGATATAAAAACTTACATACCTATATATGTTATCATATTTAGAATGCAGTCATTTCCTTAAAGGGACAGAGCATAGGTTCCAGTTAATGTAGAAATGCAAAGTACGCATATCAATATGGTTAAGTGGAAATGTTGGAAAGTTGAGTTTAAATGTGTGTATTTTAAATATAAATTACTTAAAAAGATCATGTCTACTACTAGCTTTATCTGGTTCTCCCAGTAGGGGAACAGCACTCCCTTTTTGGCTATATCAGAATAACCATAGTGGTAATAGTATTAATGTATATTTCATTATTATTATTTATAGGTAAACTGCTTAATTAAGTAACAATAAATAATCTTTAATCTAAAAATTATTATTTGAAATTATTCCTCAATGAGCAAATTTAGCTTTGATTGAGTTATTTATGTAGAGGGAGATGGCCTTACAAAGTAATGGCATTCCCATTAGAGAGGTGGTAGGCAAGTTCGGTACTGGAGAGTCACTCAAAGACTAGGATTTGAGGATATCCCTGCTGCGTACAGGTAAGACTATAGCTTCTTCAGTCATCCTGATTGGCACAGAATGGAAATCCTTCAATCCAGGCCTGTGTGTGTCTATTTTTTAATATTAAAAGTAAGGAGTATTCAAAATCCCTTTAAGAGTACTTTAGGGTCATAGAATTCAAAAGACAAAACAAATCATTTTCTATGTAAGTTTCATACTAAAGATATGATTTTTTAATTCTAATGAACATAAAAGATATTTATTTTGATGATTATTAGTACAAGCCTCACATTGCTAATGACTCTTTAATGTAAATTTCCCTGTATATATATTTTTAAGACATTATACGTTTCGCCTTCGCTGCTGCGATACAAAATTCTGAACAAATGAATATCAGATACATATCATTCCATTTAATGCGTGATTATAATAATATTTATTATTATTTATGAATTCAATATTTTAATTCTTAACTAATAGGAGATTTGTAACAGCAATACTTAAGCAGTTATCCAATTAGCAGGGATTAAGACACCCACACAAGTCACTGGCAGAAACAAAACTGAAGTTACTGCATTTGTTCAGTGTGACCAGAAAACTGTGAAAAGGATTATTGGGCAGATTTTGCTTCTTTATTGCTGTAACAACCGGCACTTTGAAGCAGCTGTGTTAAACACTTGGGATTACGCCATTAATCTTAGTATACTATAAGCAGACAACAAAACCAGAGTGATTCATTGCGTCTCCTCTACAACCAAATTCACGGTTCCGTTCATAGATTTTTGCCCATTTAAAGATGACTTTTGTCGCAGTGAGTAACAGGCAGATGCTCAATGGGCAATATTTGTAAGCAGCATTTTATAATAAATTGAGCTATTAGTTTGTTTCCAGTTCCAGCAAAACTTATGAAAAAAAAACTTGTTTGTGAAGTATGTGACACATCAGCAGCTGTGAAAGTCATGGACGTAAAACTAATATTCATTTTTTATAGGCTGTGTGTATAGAAAGTTTCCATCATGTCTGAGTCAAGCACTTGCTGATGAAAGCTTGGAGGTTGATGGCATGCAGCAGAGGGAAAGGTGGGGAAAATTAGGATTTACATTCCCAGCGCCCCTAGGCACAACTTTCTTAGCCATCCCTTATGTGCACACTGGTGAGGATCCTCCACACTCCATAAGCTTTCAATACTTTGTACACATACATTTGAATGTATATATATATATATATATATATATACAGTATATATGTATATGTCATTAATATAATATATCCTCCATAATCCAATTTGAATAATAAAAGCTATAGTTTACAAAACTTGACAATAATTTCCAGGTACACTTGGTCCATTTGGCTCTCTTTCTTATAGGCATTCACCTTCTAGTGGTGAGCCTGTGAACTGCAATATTTCCTTGTTTATGCCAAGGAACATTTTTAAATAAGAAATGAGGCGGCCCTCATAGGTAAGCGCCCAGAGGCGACTGTGTAGTCAGCAGAATAAGAAATCTGGCCATAGTTAGGAAGGATTGTTTGCTATATAATTAGAATTTACACATTTGACACCTACCCCTTGCCCCTAATATGCTCACTAGCATCAACAAGTATAACTTCATGCTCTGCCGAAATGTAATCCTCCTTTCGCACAGTCAACCACTGAAGTCAGAAAAAAGCAGCTTTATCTATATTCTTCTTTATAACATATTTCTTGTGTTAATAAATTAGTAAAATAAAAGGATAATAAAACTTACCCATGATTTAGGCTCGTTACCATGTGGACCCTTGGCGCATATAAATATGCAACTGCAATAATACCAAGATGGAGGTATTGCCATCAAGGATGGACTACTAACAACAAGATGGTAATACCCATAATGGAAACTAGGAAGAATTAGATTAAATTATTAAATTATCAGTAAAAAGTGTTATCCCTTTATCTGTATAATGTAGTAATACGCATAAATATTTGAATAAGTAGACTATTGATTAAGCGGACATGTTTTTTTACTTCAGTTGCCCCTTAACTAGAGCATTATGGATGTCAGAAATATCATAAATATCTTTACAATATGTTTCAGCCTTATTATGCTCTTAGACTCAGATTTTAAAGAATATATATAGAAAAGGAGGCAGAAGGTGAAAAAAATAAGTGAAAAAAATATTTATATAAAACAAAAAAATGGCTAAAGGATGCCTTAATAATTGAACCCAATTACAATTAAATTTATTTATCTTCAATAAATTGATGTTTTCTGTGTCTATTTAAAATAAGCATGCCCTACAATATAAAGGCAGCCACATCAAATACAATTAGAGTTGTATTGTCTGTGCATTGTTTATGTTCTTGTTTTCACTCCTTGTCATTATCTTGGGCGATCACAGCATCTTTTCCAGTGAATTCCTCCAAGTGTGACCCTGTTGGTAGTGCGCCGGGCGAATTAATGACTAAGCCAAGATGAGAAACAGCGATTTTAGCAAAGAAATGCCATTATTGGAATGTAATAAAAAGACACTTTAATCATGTAAGGCGGATTTGGCCGAAATACCTGAATAAAAAAAAGTATTAAGATGGTACAGTATTAAGATTGCCAGGGCTCATCTGAAAATCGAGATTGAATGCAGCCATGTGTCAGTAGAGCTCATGCAGGTTGTATATTCTCCATACAATTACGTTGTTAATCTTAATAATCAGATTTATTTAATTAAATATTATAAACAACTTAAATGTGCCTTATTGCGCCTCTTATAAATGTAAACTTAAAGGGATATGTAATGCAATTGTTCTATCATGCTTTTAAAGGAGCATATTTTACACTTTATAAAAGTTTCTTTTTTTTTCATGAATTTTTTTTTGGTAAAACTTGTTTAAATTTATTGGAAATTAACAGGAAATGGCAAAAGAAATAACTGTGTATGTGAGATCTCATTGGCAGACACGTATGACTCATACAGCTATATTGCTGCACATTGGCTGATCACATTGACAGAACCACAAAGACTGTTAGAAATTCAAATCAGTTTATTCTGCCCCAGGATTTTAATTTCTAATAAAGAATTACACAGTTCAGCATTATCAAATGCCCTCTTACAGATGCAACTTTCACAGATGTCACTTTAACTTGATTATTGACATTATTTTGAAGCTGACCAGGACTTTGCCTTCTACCTGCATCCTACCACTCATGCTAAAGATAGATAGATCGATAGATAGATAGATAGATAGATAGATAGATAGATAGATTGATAGATAGATAGATAGATAGATATATCGATAGATAGATAGATAGATAGATAGATAGATTGGTAGATGATGTATAGATAGATAGTTAAATAGGTAGATGGTTAAATAGATATATAGATAGATATATAGATCGGTTGATGATGTATAAATAGATAGTTAAATACATAGATTGATAGATAGTTAAATAGATAGTTAAATAGATAGACAGATAGATAGATAGATAGATAGATAGAGATAGGTAGATGATGTATAGATAGATAGTTAAATGGATAGCTAAATAGATAGATTGATAGATAGATAGATGATGTATAAATAGATAGATAGATAGATGTATAGCTAGATAGTTAAATAGATAGATAGATAGATAGATAGATAGATAGACAGATAGATAGATAGATAGATAGATAGATAGATAGATAGATAGATAGATAGATGGATAGGCAAACATATACAAATAGTTATGGATAGACAAGTAGTCATGAATGTGCAGACGTAGACATAAATTGACACATAGATATAGACTGACAAATTTATATAAAAACAGTGATAAATATTCAGATATTCAGATTGAGACAGACACAGGCAGCTCCTTGTTTGCCTACAGTACACCTCAGGAAGGAATTGTTTGGCTATAATATACATTTCTTGGGATAGACTCCCCATGTGTGATTCATAAGCAAGTCATGTATGCAAGACATGAATTACTGTATATAAAAATCAAGAGCTAAAAAATAAAGTGACAGAGATAGGACATATTGAATTCCTATACAGTTGGAGCTCAGTCATGAGGCTTCTCCTCAAAACCTATGATTCACGGTGATAAGTACAAGATATTGGTTTCAAGCTATTCCTTGTGCATGGATATGTTCTCTCACAGTAGTGGCATCATTAGGATTTCATGAATGGTTGGGCACAGTCAGTGGGATAGCACACTCGGCAAGGTTATTTTGGGCTAACCACCTCAGGGAAAATAGTAAGCATTATGCTGAGTGAGAAAGCAGGAAAATCACATTTTCAGTGGATAAAGCAGAAATTCGGTGACGGTGCGTCTTTCCAACTGAGATACGTTTGACAGACTCATATTTTCAACAAGCACCTTGAGTAAGAATTGATATATTTGGCCACCTTTTGTTCATGCCCTAGATATGTTATGTATTACAGCCATGTTTTTTTTTCAGGATTTGCCACAACAAAGCATATTTTTCAGAGAAAAACAAGAGTTGAGTTTATTTGGCTCAATTCTCTGGTGATCTCCATTGCTCGTCCAAGCGGGGAAAATGTCCTTTGTTTGTAATCTTTGAAAATCATACCATGGCAAGAAACAGCGCCATCCGTGTACAATGGATTTAAGTAATACTTTATGCTTTTCATCTAAACATGTTTGCTTTTGTCTTTACAGTCTGACTGTGACAAAAATTCATCTTGCAAACGAGTTTGTTCTTATGTACAAATATTTATATGATTATTGAATTCTTTTAGTGTCCTGCCAAGAACCTGACTATCCTCAGACACTGATATGTAGGCTTCAGACCTTACCATGTATTTTTTTCCTTTACTCCTTCTTTTGTTTTATTTCAGTTGTTGACTGCAAGAATATTAATATCTGAGTAGGAGTTTTACAGTTAAATGTGGTAAAAACATCTTGTATACTGGCTTGGATAATTTAGCAAATTCCGACACTTGTGGAAGATAATGTGCATTTATTTGGATAAGTTTCAAGGTTTAATGTATTTAGATTTTGAGTTGGTTCGCAAATCATGTCTTGAGATTATTTGCCTGCTTCTATTACAGAAATTGTTTGCGCTTAATTTTGGAATTAATTAATTAATATATTATCATTTATACTTATTTTTATAATTTAATATTTATTTAAAAAGGGAAATTTTTATAAATATGTATGAAAGATTCTGGCATACAAAATGTTGTATTCAAGAACTAAATACTACCTTCCTGTTTCTATATATATAGCGTACATAACTTCCTGTTTCTATATATAGCATACGTCACTTCCTGCTTCTATAAATATAACTTACATAACTTCCTGTTTCTATATATAGCATACGTCACTTCCTGCTTCTATATATATAGCGTACATACCTTCCTGTTTCTATATATAACATGCATAACTTTCTATTTCTGTATCTATAGCATACATCACTTTCTGTTTTTATATATATACATATATATATATATATATATATATATATATATCATATAGTTGTCAGTGTTTGTCACGTTTGCAATGTTGGTCACGCAATGTTAAATAATTGCGGCCCTCACGAAGCAAGGGCTGCAACTGCGACCCTCGCAAAGCAAGGTCCACAGTTGCGGGGCTGCACTAAATTACAAAGTAAATGGCCAAACCACTGAACCCACTGAAAGACCACCAAAAAACACCAAATAATTAAAAACAATACCTTACACACTCACACACAGCGCAGGGGGAGAGCCAGGAAGCATGTGAGTGAGGATGCAAGTTAATTTGAGGTATACTTGGCGTTTTTTGGTGATCGAAAATCGTCTAAACAACAAAAAAAAATGTCGCCCGAAAAAACGTAACTGGATGAAAACTAGGTTGAAACAAGTAAAAACGACCTTGAAGCCAGTAACACTTTGCCGAAAGCACTCATCGCGGGGCTTGCGATGAACACCGAAGGTGATCATTGCGAAGCACCAAAGTTGTGTGTTGACAAGGCCTGACGAAGGCGGTCATCTCCAGGCACCTTACAGGAGACGGAGGGAGATGAGTGTCAAAGTTGCACAGCGTGGTGCAGCATTCCCAGCCTTAAAATGTTATTTCCATCATTTTTGACGGGCAAGTAGCTAGTCTTAGATAGCTTCCTGTTTTTAAATATATATAGCTTGCATAACGTTCTATTTCTGTATATATATTGTACATCACTTACTGTTTTTATATATAGCATATATAACTTCCTGTTTCTATGTATGAGCTACTCTAGCTCATAGTTTAGTTGAAGTGAAAGAATCTGATTGGCTGCCACCTCTCATGCATAGAAAAAATACATTTGTTGAAGTCAATAGATTGCCAGTGTGTCAGAATTTTAAGTTGTTTTTTGTTTTTGATTTTTAAAAAGGAAAATTTTTATTGAAAATTTAAAATAGTAATATTATTTAGAAAAATAAAATCCAAACAATTCCCAGATACATTTTGGATCAAATATGTTTTTATTTGCTTTTTTAGTGTTAAAACATGATGTGCTCTCAAGGGTTGCTTACTTTATGTTATGCTATCAACATGAAGACATTGTGGCCAAATCATTTTTTGACACTGTCCCATTAAAATAAGTACAACAATAGGGAACAAAAAATAGCATCTAAAAATTATAATTACATATAAGATGATATCTGGAGACTGTTCGGAAATTGCCTGTTAGATCAATATTCCAACGTATTCAAGTTCTAGATAGAGGAAAAATTCATAACTTTTAATCAAACAATTACAATACTTTCTTTGGATTGGGTGTTTTTCCATTTCAGAAACATGTAAAGCATTTTAAACATGTTTGTAGACCTTCGTTGTTGTCATCCATCAAGTTAATAGAAAACAATAGTTCAAAATGGAGGCCTATCTCTCAAAAGAAAATTGCAGTTATGTTCTGAGGCAAAAAGATTAGTGGCCAGTTTCTGAATCATCCCTCTCCCATTTCTTTTTTCATCTAATAAGTGTAGCTTATAATAAAAATGCTCAAGGCTTCATCAGAATTCAGGCCATGGAGTCAAATTTTCTCTCACTGCTTCCAAATGAGATCTGCCTCATAAACCGTAGACATCCATCATAAAAAAAAGTAGCCGGGGCGTGATAAAAAATCCTGTTTTCATGAAGTCAATCAAGTATTCTTATCACTATGTGACGTGACTCTTTATTCGACAAATAGAACAAAATGTATTTATGATGTACAGATTATTTTATTAAGTTCTTGGCAGCTATACAATTTAAATATGGACATTATACTAATTGAAATAATATTCGGGAACAAACAGTTTTGGCACATAATAGATTTCCATTAGAAACTATTTTAAATTATTTTCCGTATGTTAAAATGAACGCATTAAGCTATCAGAGAGGTAGAAAACATGTTTTTATGGATGTTCTGTTAATTATACATGAATTAATATTTTTTAGTAAACAGGTGCATAATGTTTCATGTAAAACCAAAGGAAACCAATATGAAAAAATAAGAAGGGATAAGTGGGATAATTATTCCTTCAGATTCTATTCGAAGTAAAATGATAAATTATAGAAATTCAGAATGTTCTAAGGTTTTTTATTTTTTTCACATTTTGAAGAAGTTATTTTAAAAAAATCACCATATAACTTGAAGGAAAATGTACAATTAAATAATTATTTTTGATTTAAACTTAAAATTGTCCTAAATAACTCAGTGAAAGTATGTGAGAGGGGTTTGTTAGATAATTAGATCTAATGTAATTTGACACTTTTCCACTTACCCAGCATACTTCCAAAATCAAAGAACTTGCATCAATAGATGCAAGCCCTACTCCCCAGAAATGTTACATATATTTTTTTTTAAAATACCATGTTTTAAAAATTGCACACTTACTATGATTACCGAAGAGATAGTAGATTTTCAAATTTCAAATACTTTTTTCTAACTATAACAATAAATAATCTGACTCCACACCCACTTGCAGCATTGATGTAGTAGCTGGGGGTTTGTTGTAGGGGGTGTAGCAAAACACAGTTTTATACTGAATTTCTGTTAACAATTTCCCACAATATTTAAGATAAATTAGGCAATAGATGTTTGTAAGATCTTTACAATAGTCACTTTAAGATCACTTAAACATTTAAGTAAAAGTAGGTAATACATTTTATACAGTAGCAAGGAAACTACAGAAAGAATCTGGAGAATATGTCAAAACTATTAGATCTATCTTAATAATTACATCTCTCCTACAATGGGCATGCTGGTAATGTCATAACAGATCATTTAAAATAAAACTTGTTTGAAATGCACATCATTTGTCATGTTAATAAATAGATTGATGTGGTTACTGGGTAAGAACAAAAAGTAAAAGACACATAATAAAATTAATTATTTTACTTGAAGGGACATTTCAATCCCTTTTTAAGATATTTCATTACATAGAGAAATTATAAGTTTAAATCATTTAAATCATTTAAAAATATATATTTTATGTTTACCTGAATTCTAACATTCACCTTCCTCTCCATTCATCTTAGCATTTTCATGTTTTTTTATAAGGTGGACCCTTGGTAGTCATCTTTAATTGGTTCCAGAAGGCACAACGAGTGGTGAAAATGACGAGTACCAAACTCCCCTAAGGAGTAATGTAAATTGGTTGCAAAAGGATATTTTGCTCATCAAAACACATTAAATACCATAATCGACGACTCTTGAGGTAGTTGAGTACCAAGGGTCCACTGTATTACCTTGTGATTGCACTAGCCACCGCTATGTATTCTATGCACACTGACAAAAAAATCTAAGTTCTATGTGGGGGGTTGTCCCAGAAAGAGTCATTTGGGTTATACTTCAGCAAATGAACTAGATGGGTCCAACATGCTATGACCTCGCTCATCTTCTCTTCCTGCCCTCAAATCAATTGGAACAACATTACTTCTTACACCTCCAGACTATATAGTATGACACAGAAATTAGACTTTCAAGAGACATAATTTAATTAGATTGTAAGTCTGAGAGTCTTCAATCTTGCAAGGACCTTTGGGGAAAGCTTTATGGACACTGGATTCTAAGCTCAAAGACAGAGCCTCCATCCTTTGCAATATGATAATACTACTGTTGTTATTTGCCTTGATGGTAACCCATGTACAGTGGTACGGAATATGTTGGCGCGTTACAAATAAACAATAATAATAATCAAAATTGGTTTGGGCTGATACTTTCTTAAAGGACTACTGAAATCAGGAAACATGTTAGTTGAGATAATACTCTACTTTATAAATTTTTTTTGAATTAATACATTATTATAATAAAGGTATAACAGTACAATTTAGACTTTGTGATTTCCATTATGGGTGAAGCCATTTTGTTATTACCAGACATCCCTTAGCAACACGGCTTGCATCTTGCTAATGCTATATTTGGCCATGACCAAACACAGTAATTGGTGACACCAACCGGCACATGACATACATGAGATAAAGCATGTGTGGGCTTGTGTCCAAACTGTAATGGTAGACGTAATGTGAGATATAGGTGCACCTGTTGATCTTGTCCTCTATTATATTTATATGTTTCTATATCATACATAATAGAAGAAAAGTGTCTGTAGCATCTGGAAAAACATGTTTACATGTTGCACTTGTGCCCGATGGTTAAGCCTTATCACATGACTGGCCAGGCAAGTGCCCCTGTGACTGGAGAACCCATGGGAAGCCCCTAACAAGCCTTGTTATAAATCCTGCCCTGAGCATCGGTTTTCACTGTGTACTCTGCTGCTGTTCTCTATTTGGTTTAGCAGAGTGTGATGGGACGTTGATCAGAATACTAATGTCACATGAAACATTTTGTTGTGAGCTTTTGTTTGATCATGAGAATCTTACATTCAGAAATGTTTGTACATTTAGCAACTCAATTAAAAAAAAAAAATAATATGAGTTTTATTTCAATGCACACATTTATTTATTTAATAATATAAATTGCCTATAGGTTTTATACTATAGATTATGTTCTATAACATGTATTTGTTTTCATGTTAGAGGCTGTATATTGTAATAGTCCAGCATATATGACCTTCAAGCAGTATAGACCTGGATATCAATTTGCCCTGGTCTTTTTTGAGAAAACTTGTACTGAAAATTGTTGATTTTCCTCTTATGTTTAGGCTAAAGGCTGTCGTATCTTTAGTTCCAGACTCTGTAGTTAAAGCTCTGCAATAAATAGACAACTCCATGTATATCTGATCCACACAGATAAGCTCCTTCTTAAAGACGGCGAGAAAAGTTTTTAAAAGCTTTTTATATTTTAGTAAATTGAAATGATGTTTATTTTGATTTTACTACTTAACAGTCATGAATGATGGACCAATAAATTGGTACTTTAAAGAACATTTGAACCACCTATGTCCTCCATACCGGCAATAAGAATAAATCAGTCTCATTTAAGTACCACTATTGTCTGATATTGATGATATGCGAGTAAGCTTTCCATTTAAAGGACTTGTTGTTGTTCAGTCGTGTTTGACTCTTTGTGACCATATAGACGTTCCACACCAGGTTCATCGGTCTGTGTTTCTGGTTGTGCTTATCCATATGGTGCACCATGATTTGTCTAACCTCTCTACTATGACCTGCTCATCTCGGGTGAATGTCCATGGAATAGCTCACAGCTTCAATGAGGTACACGAGACCCTTCACCACTGCAAGGTAGCTATCCAGAACTACTAGAAGAAAAGCTCATAAGTTTGTTTGATGGGCATAGGCTATTAAAAACAGTAGCTGCTAAAGTTGTTAGCTCGTTAAAGACTTCACAAAACGTCATTAGTCCTTGAAATCCAAACAAGTATAGGTGGCAATGGTTGTGCTTGAAGTCTTGTCTATTTTACCTGCTAGCATTTCAGGTACCTATCCCTTTCATAAATATATCCAAATATAAGTTTTCCAAACAAATCAGCATTATATCCAGAAATGTCCATGACAACCATCAGCTATGTCTACTTCAATATCGACTTCTTGAGCTATGTTGCGTGAAACCCTTCAATGCCGGACAACAGACAGAAGAGAGTAATAAGAACATTTCTGGGCTTGATTTTTAACAATTGCATTTTCAGGAAATAAGATCAGACAGGGAGCAGTAAGTGCGAGGGCTTATGATAACTGCAGACTATTGTTGGCAGCTTCTTTAAACTGGTAAACCTCTTTGGCTTCAGTGCCAATTAGAGCAGCTCAGTAAGTCACTTAAGATTGCTGCACATACCATGTATTATTTCTTCAGCATATGGCAAGGGCTGAACATTCAGTAGACACGTCTTCACTGCTAATAAATGTTTCATAAGAAAATACATCATTTTTGGGATGAGATAATTCAACTCAGAAACTGAAATAAACCAAAAGTCATGTTATCACATGACCACTAAGTAATCCCAGCTCAATATATACATACTCCCTATGTTGCTCATTAGACAAGAATATGCTTATTTCCCAGATATATAGTTTAGGATTGTGTTTTTAGTTTGTCATTTCGGAAATGCCAAAAACAAATATTGATGTGTACTACGTCCTGCGTGGAATTTTCATTCTAGAATCATAATTTCATTCATAAGGGGCTTTTTAAATAGTTCGTTATTTATGTTTCATATTGGTGCTTCAAAAAAGTTTTACTTATATATATATGATAAAACTAAAGCATGGCTTGTGTTGTAGACTGAGGATGGAGCATGGAAATTATTCATCGACATTAAATTGATGGACGCTTCTTAATTTAATATTTCGCTATGAAACATTTATTCAAAATGTTAATTTTTGAGTGGTAAAACAAGGTATTAAACAGCATCAATTTTCTGGCACCTTTGGTTCCAGATCCCGACTGGATTAGCCATTTTGCCGGACCAACCGAGGTCACGTAATATTAATTCAACAATACTCTCTCCTGTGTCTCTGAAGTATCATGGATTGATTGAAACATAAATAAAACTAATATTAAAGGCAAAATAAATATAAATTAAATGGTTAATGAAACACAATAATACAGCTAAACTAGTCTTGGAACTTCAAGTACACTCTTAATTTCGTCTGGACTAAAGGAGGTGATGGACCATCAGTTGCCCCAATATCGGTGTTGTACCTGTAATAGTCGTGTATGAATTTATATTGGATTGAACCAGAGAGCATAATGCTAACTGTCATGGTAATGGTAACATTGTGATATGAGTTGGATATTGCCTGGCGCAATACTGGCAAAGCAAGTTGTGGTAGGTGCCACAGACAAAGAGAAGACATTGGAGTCAGTGGATGGTTGGATTTGAGGTTCAGCAATGCTGAGGGTTTCCCTGTCACCCTGTTTTGGCCATTTGGGTCAAAACTGTCCCACTGGCCTGTCCCTCTGGATGAAGGGCAAGAACTAAGCACTGATATTAAATGAACCCTCTCCGTCTTCCATATTGGTTGGCTTTCCTCTATCTGATTCTATACTCCTGATTTTATAATGCTGTGTAAAATATTCATCCTTTAGAAGTAACAGGCAATAATAATATGAAGCATAGTGTTTCAGGCCAAATTTGAATGTCCTCTATAAACTAATATAAAAAAAATACTTTGATTTAATGCGTTGCATTAAAATCATTGTTTTTGTTCTGCTCACAGAGCGCAGAAAAACTACATCACAGATGGGGATTTAGTTATCTGTTGTTAAAGAATAATGAGGTAATCATTTTATATTAACGAAAAATGTTTATGGAACGATAAAACTTTCTGCTGATTTTTTTTTTGTGTTACTGAAATCATCAATAAATGATTAATGTATGAACTTTTAGGGAGGTGAAGCGTACTATGTTTTTTTTTTTCTAGCCGAATGAATGCAAAACTGTTTTTCTGTACAATTTATTTATATGATTACTCTGCAGACTCTTTATACATTGCATTAGAAGTTGTACAGTTTGGAACTTAGACATTTATTCTGCTTAAGTGCAGTTGTTGTTGAAGGAAGGAAATGATAATGTGATTTTTTTTTTCTAAAGGGTTGTTATTATAGCACAAAATGGCACCATAAATTAGCAAGGCATATGCTATGTGTATTCAAAAGTGTCATTTTAATGGATTTTTTTATTAAGCTGTCATCATCAATTTAGCTTGTGTCTAATATTGTTTAGTGACATCTGTAACTAAACTTCATTATAAATCTTTAATTATAAATGTTTCTGGGAAAAGTGATATTTTTGGTGCTTAAGTCAACAATAAACTATGTGTTATAAAGTTTTTCTAGTGAGGCATCTTGGAAAACTCTTTGAGAAGCCTTAGAGAACCTCTGTAGATTGCATGTTATCCAATGGGGCATGATTCACTGTATCGCTCCAGGAATTCTCCCATACTCTGACCCATTGAAACATACATTTTGCCTACATGTAGTCCCAGTAGTAACATACAGATGTGGGAGCTGGACCATAAGGAAGAATCAATGCTTTGAATAGTGGTATTTGCTTAGAGTTCCAATCAATCAATATTACAGGAAATCAAGACAGACTGTTCACTGGAAGGTTTGATCATGAGGTAAAAGCTCAAATATTTTGGTCATAACGTAAGATGACAGGATTCCCTAGAGAAGGTCCTGGGTAAAATTGATGGCACCCGAAAATGGGGACAGCAGAGGCGGAGATGGATAAATGTGGTCATTGAAGCAATGAACATGAGCCTGATGGATCTCAGAGGGGCAGTAACTGAAAGATGTGCCTGGTGTGCTGTGATCCATAGGGTCATGGAGAGTCGGATGACTAAACCACAAAATAAACAATAGTTTTAGTAGCTCTACTTGAATTAGTTATTGACCCTTCAATCCATTATTTAGTTGACCTCCCTTAATTGTTTGTAGCCTCTCTTGAGTCTCTTGAACCTCCTTTGAATGTATCTTGAACCTCCTTTAAATGTATCAGTGTACCACCTTGAATGGTTTGGCTGTGCATCCTTGAATGTATCTTCTTGAATAATTTTAAGGCATAGCTGGCCTCTCTAACAGGGATCATGAACATTATAATACATTAGCTAGTTATATTGTTTTTATAATAATGCAAAGAAAAATAGATATGAATCATAATTAGCATTTCATAGTATGCTCCGAATATAGCTATTATGTTGCATCCCCATTAGCATGCGGGTTGCACGTTGTTAATAATGCTTATGGGATGTAAGTCATGCTGGTGTTGGCTGTGTTTATTCTTTACTTGAGCAGAGTTGTTGGGGGCTTTTTACTTCAATTAAAACCCTATTTTAAATAATCCTTGTTATAGTTTTCTTTCACATTTTGTAACCTAAAAGTAGATATAAGTTTCCTGGGTTTCAAATGTTTGGTCCAAAACAGTCAGTGATTATCAGAAAAATATGAGTTTTATATAAAAAAGTTCAGTGTACTTACAAAGTTAAATGCAGGAAAGTAAAATCCAGCTTTGCACACCCACAGTGATCTTACATAACCAAGTACACAGAGGTTAGGCAGCCACATATGGAGTTTGACCATTCTGGTAGACACCAAACAATATACTTGCTGCAGGATGGAATAACATGGTTGGGCGGGGGCTGAGCTCACAGCTGAATGGGAGCCTAAAGAGAGAGAGAGACTAGATATCCCAGAGTTCAATACAAAAGTTTCAGCTAACCTCTGCTTTCTCTTGATAGGCCAAAATAAATAATGAATGTTATGCTAATCTTAGCAGGGATTTTCAGGGGTGTCAACTTATCAAACTGAAAAGATTTAGCAAACATCAGGGTGAGTTTGTAAATCTTTAGTTTGGTATTTTTTCATGCAAAAAAATGTTTGCATAAACTACTGATTCTCTTCTATCAGATACATTCATAATCCAGGAAATTTAGATATGCCTTTAAAAACACCCATCTTCCCCTGAATGACTTTATCAGGTTGGAGACAAACACACACCTGGAGGTTAGTTTTTATATAGTAAGTATTGCTATTATAAATAATTAAATAGGGGCATTATTAATGATCGAGACCTAATTAAACCAACTACCTACACTTGCCAAGACATTACAGAGGCTATTTAAGTTTGTGTATAAAATATTTCAAAAATGTTTAATTACTGACATTATTGGATTGTATTCATATCAATTATTTAATTCATAACATAAAATATACCTTTTCTTTCGCATTTCATATTGTTTTACCCAAAGGTACAAACAATTAGATTTTTTTTTGGTTCTTCGCTCCAGATTTTACTCTGACATTTTTAGTTCTTTTATTTGAAGTTCCTTATTACCCAAGAGTTTCCTTCCAATTGCATTACCCAATAAATTTCTAAGAAAAGTATAATAGTTTTCTTCCCACCTCCACGTGTCACCATAGGGAACAATGAATAAAACCCTTCATACATCTTTAGTAAGAGTTTGAAGCAGAGTTTAAACAAAATGTTGAAAGTGAATGTACTTCTGCAAGATCCCCTTTGTTCCTTGAAACCATTTCAAGTCTAGAGCCGACTTTTAAACAGTTAATTGCAATGTCTTAGCACAGTTCCTGCTGCTGTAATTGCAAAACTGGTATAGAATTTATGTGCCCTTAAGCCATACTGTGGTTTTACAACATTTTTCCTTACTTCTAAAAAGGTTTCTAGAAAAGTCAAGTTTATTTTAAGAGATTATTTTAGTGAAATCAAGGATCATTAAAGAAGCTCACAAATAGAAACTTGTTATGAGTATTTTAAGGAATATGTAGATCAGTTTTGGGATTTTGATTTTGTAATATGTTTGGTATTGTTTAGGATTGAATCTATAGGAGATGTATAAAGGACCATATAATATCCTAACATGTTCAATAAGGAATTAATATTTAATAAAATTCCTATTCAATGATTTAGAAAAGCAATATTCAACATTAAATTTACTTTCACGCATCAGCTTGTAAACCTCAAATTAAACTGCTTGTCTCCACCCATTTTTAGATCAGAAAGGGGTGGGAGCAGCTGTAACTGGGAGGCTGTCCTAAATAGACGCAAGCTTATTTTTTAACCAGAGCAGATACTTTTCATTGGCTTAAATTGTGATAAATTGGTTTACCTTGGCATGGACTCAATATTTAGTACTGCTTCCTAGTCAGAGTTACCCCTACTGCCTTACTGGTCTTATAAGCAGCTCAAGTTGAGACTTACAAGTTGATGTTTCTAAGTAGGCTTAATAGTGGATGGGTAGATAGATGGATAAATGGATGAATAGATGGGTAGATGGGTGGATAGATGGATAGATAGATAGATAGATAGATAGATAGATAGATAGATAGATGGATAGATAGATGGATAAATGGATGAATAGATGGGTAGATGGATGGATAGATGGATAGATGGGTAGATGGATGGATAGATGGATAGATGGAGGGATAGATGGATAGATAGATGGATAAATGGATGGATAGATGGATAGGTCGATCGATAGATGGATAGATAGATAGGTTGATCATATCTACATCATTTCCAACAATCTACCTTTCTAAAACAATATCCAAACTATATCTAAACCAATAATATCATAAATATCACAGCAATACCTGCATCTACACTGCAGGTGGATGATGAATTCTCATTGAGATGTAAAGCCTGTTTTTCAAACCATGTTAGTTTATTTGAGCTTGTTATTTCCTGCGTAACATGCAGACCATACAAATGCACATTATTCCTGGTGAATTTTCTATGTAACAACAAACTCCTATAGCATAGAAATGTATGATTTTATTTCATTTGACCTCCTTACCTCTATTATGTTCTGTGCACGGGTCATTTATTCTTACAGAATAAAATCTTATTTATTTTATACACATACAAATATCTTTACATTTATTTTCCAGGCATAAGCTTCCCTCTCTCGTTTTTGTTTCTTATACCCTGCAGGCAAGAAGATTCCTCGACCACAGCAGTGGGTGAAATAATTTAGTGAGGATTTTCTGCTCTGTAGGGAAGTATAAAGTGTCTCCAGTGTATGGTGTAGGGTGATTCTATCAGGCTTATGCGCTCCCAGGCTGGGAATAGACATCTGTCGCCAAAGCTCTTCCTCTGTTTTGTTCTTTGGTCACCTAATTCCCTTCCTACAATTTGTCAATTCAATGCTCCAGGTGCGCCTCTGTTTTTCTTATTTTTACACAGACGGCTCCTCGGCACAGTTGTTAAGGCACAATAGGCCCCTCATGCCGCTCGGAATACTCGTTTTTTAGATCTGTCTCTGGGGTACTTTACATGACAATGGCCACCGAAGGAAGCTTTGACTCCTTTATACTTGCCAAAAGTAGCATCTGTTAAAGGTCTAGTGGCTGAAGTGGCTCCATTCATCCAAGTGTTGATAGATTTGTGATTTCCATTTCTGCCTGTTTATGTTTGACTTTAATATGAATCCCCCAAAACACATACAAGAAAAATGGAGCAATCAAGGCCAAGCGTGTGTCTTGGAGCTAATTGTTTCAAATACTTAAATATCAAAGTGTGTAAGTTACACTGTGACTGAGCCCCTAAATCAAAGCCATGCTGGGCGCTCAGGCAATGCACAATGATTCAGATGTATTAACTAGCAGAATGTTGACTTCTTCTCTGGCAGTTAAATGGCGATATATTTACAACTTTGTTAATGGCCTTCGCTCACGCTTGCTGGATTTACACAAAGGCACAATCTAGCCGTGTATCCGACTTCGGAGAAGGAAATCTCAGTCCTTTTTGCACCCATTGCATTTAGTATTTATTCGATGTATCCCAATTTTTGATGGCCAAGCCATTTAATATCTTCATCTGATGATGCATCAACCACCAATTGTCTCGCCTCATCATTTCTTAAATTCTCTCTTATTTATTCCCCTTATTTATCCATACCCCTTTTTATTTCTTTGAGCACCACCTCTCTTGCACAAGCAATGTTTTATTTTCTGGAACCTATGGATTTGTCCAAATGATATTGTAGTTGAGTATTTAGCGACACCGAAATCTCTTTATTCACTCATCTATGGATGGTTTTGTACAAATATCAGTTCTTTAGCAAAGTAAATAGATATTATTTTTTACACTTTTGCACCACCTGGAATTTTATCAATAATTTTAATTTAATTTATTGATTTTTTTGTAAGTCTTAGGTATTTTGCAGACAAATCTAACTAAGCTAACCAATTACTGATGGCTTACGTACTACATTTTGAAAATTTAGGATATATTTAAAAATTCAGTCTATTACAAAAATGTGTTACAGTCTTTAAAATATGTAAGAAAATTGACTTCTGGATTTTACTTGCTATATAATATCCCTATATATTTACTTTTATGTACTTTATTTTATTAAGAAATGCTTATAAGCTCTGTTAAAGAAAATCAAACAAATAGTCCCTGTATGGGTCTACCCACTGCAGCGTATGCAAAAATAGACTCTGAAGTACTGGGTGTGCAGTGTCTAATACTAACCAATCAGTGACCATCTCTCAGCAACATGGTCTTTGATAGGCTACGACACTACACTATACATCCAGCCCTACAAAGTCTGTGTGTGCATTCGCTGCAGTGGGCAGACCCATACAGGGACTATTTTTCCTTTTTTGGCAGTCAAAACAGAGCTTATAAGAACTTCTTAATAAAATAAAGTACATTACAGTAAATAAATACACAGGTGTATTATATACCTAGTAACATCTAGAAAACGTCACTATCCCTTTAATATACAGTATATATCTACCATTAATTCTACATAAATTATTATTAGTATTATTACTCTTTAATTATTAATCCCCAGCATTTTCCATTGTCCTATAGAAACCATAAATGATAAATAAAACAAATGATGAAGTATATTAAATGAAAAGACAATACAATGCAATAAAACAACAGCCAATTAGCTATAACAGAGTTCAGATCCATATTCTGAAGAGCTTACAATCTAGAGGCAGAACAGATGCAGACCTAATGAAATGTTAACAACTTAATAACTATATTTATCACGGCGTATAAAAAGTAAATTCTGCACCTAGTTTAATTAACAAGTTTCTATATCTGATGTGTTCCATTAACACTCCCTCATATAATTAGCTTTATACAAATTTGCTCATCAAAGACATTTTTTACCAGGTAACTCTTTGAAGGACTCATTAAATACTTCTCATTAAGCTTGAGTTTGATTGTGTTTTATTTCATCATCTCTCCCTGTGATACCTGTTGTTGAATTAAAATGTAAATATATGAATCTTCAGAATTCCTTGTGCCAAGAAAGAAAACAACTTACAAAGTAGAGCAGACACTCAAAGAAGATGTCTCGCTACGTGGAATTGCGTAATATTAGTGCAACATTACTTTATGAATACGTGCTAATGTTCACATGCTGTATATCAATATTTATTTTACTTCCCACATTCCCATTATAACCAAGGCAGAATAGCTTATAATGCCCTGTATTTAATGCATGAAATTAATTCTCACAATTGAGCATGCCCAGTTACTTAAAGAACCACTGCAGTTCAAGAAAAAATCCACTTGTACCAAACTAACAATATTAGCAGTTGTGGACATAAATATTTTTTGGTAAAATCTGGATTTTTGAGTACAGGAATCCATTTTGTGTTTGTTACATCACTTCCTCAGAGTTGGATCATGACGGTGTATTTTATCAGTGGAGAAGGAGGGAACAGAGAGCAATTGTAAAGATAATTGGATAAGACTGAAATAGACACAATACTCCTTCTCTTCTCACTTGCCCATATGCAGACCCCTTGCATCATTCACTTCAACTATAGCTCTCCAGAAATGTAAATACCCCTCTCACACACACACAACTTCCGCCAATGGATCTCTCCATGGTCCTGCCGAGGCATCAACATTTTTTTTTTTTCCTAACTAAAAGCTAGAAGTATGACTTTTTTCATTAATACTTTATGTAATTGTATGGCGATCCTTTAAATTGAAATGGTAACAAAGAATTTTAAGTGTCAAAATCTGACTCATTATTTTTATTTTTACTGACTGGTTATGCTCTTCCACCTTATCACCCCACTGTGAGAATTAATTAGTCATGTGAGATGATGTTATTAACATAGAGATGGATATTTTCATGCTTAAAATTCCTAATCTTCAAACTCTAATTTTTATTAACAACCAAGTACAATTATATTTATTTATATCGGTACTTTTCATCTGCAATAACTGTCATTTTAAGTTATTAAATATTTTTTGAAAAATGCAATCATTTTGAATTTTCTGGTCTCAACGTTTTTTTTGTACAAACTTAATTGGTTTATAAAAGACAAGCGAGACAAAAGATCGTTGGGATGTGCCTTCAAAAATTAGCCATATTGCCATATTTTGTTATATTTGTTTTCATTTGCTGATTTAAGGCTTGTCAAAAATTTCACTTTAGGCCTTCAATCTCAGCATGGTAATGAATTTTAACGGCAGCCTCCGTGGCCTCTTGACACTATATTAGCTGAGCCTCGCTTGTTGACAGGGTGCTGAGCCGCTCGATCTGACTCCTGTCACCATCATGGCTTCTGCTAGAAACCAGAACTGTTGGGACCCTCCCCATGACATGACAGGGGCCTAATTCAATCTCACTGGAAATATTAAAACTGAGAAGGGCACTTATTATGCAAATAAAACAAATGTGACTGATATATTCACCTGTTTTAGTTATTCTAAAGCATCTTTTACCAAACAAAATACGCAATATTTATTGGTATTCCCATTAATATGGTTATTCCCTTCTGGAAGAGTCTTGTGGGCCTTGGAAAAATGGAAAAGTAGAATAAACATCTGTGAGCTAAAGATGTAGGTGTGGAAATAATTTTATGTTTATTAAGTTTAGCCTTTAGTTTTTTTTTCACCATTTAGCTCAAGTAATTATTTACTAAATTGGCTCAGTACATTTTTAATTTGTTTGTGGGCCAAGACAAATAGGCAAAATTGGGTAATTTGAATGGCTAGGCATGATAGAGGGATTACCGCGAAATAGCGACTTTTGCTAATATGCATTGAGTTGATATTATTATGTAGAAAAAGTATGGTGAGTAATATTTAACTCAAATGTCAAGATTTCAGCTAATTTTTTGCAAGTCACATGCATTGTGCCGTGATGGTTCATTATGAAAAGGAGATCGGTGTCTGTGGGTGTGAAGATGACATAGGTGTGTTTTCTGGAATATTGAGGACAAGTAGATAATAGAAATGCCCAGTGTTGGGTAATGGCATCATGGGAGATGAGCAACAGTGGTAGCTATGGGAGTAGTGGTAGACATAGAGCAGTAGTAGGCATGGGGGTAGTGGTAGGCATAGGGCAGTAGTCAGTATGGGAGTAGTGGTAGACATAGGACAATGGTAGTCATCGGAGTAGGGCTAGATGTACCGGAAGTAAAAGGTGTAGTGGAAGAAATAGTGGTAGACATAAGGACAGTAGTAGTAGAGTAGGAGTTGGAGTAGTAAAAGAACGAGGGGCAGTAGAGGGTATAAGAGTATGGTTTGGGATTTGTAGCAGGAGCCTCATTCGTAATGCTTATTGGTGGCTAATGGATGTCAAGTAAGCGCTCTTTCACTAATAAAACCCTTTTGATTCCTCTCTTACGCTAGTTTAATGTTACTTGGCTCCACAGAAACTGGAGTGGCCTTATATTACTAGAGAATATAACCCAATGACACTCAAGCACAATGCATGACTCCAACATCACATTATAAGACTACTTAATAGTAATAATTAATAGTATTAATCAGCTGTACTAATCTTATAATTAAGTGGATCTATATGGATTAGTCCAGTGGTTTGGTGCTTTCACCACTGTGACCTGGGTTCGATTCCAACTCAGGGAACCAAGAGGTCACACCACCCTGAAGCTGAACAGGGTTGGACCTGGTCAGTATTGTATGGGAGACAATCTAGGAAGACCAGGAGCTGTATGCTGTGACCCACTGGAGAAGGAACTGGCAACTCGCATAAAGATGTCCTGGTGTGTTACGGTCCATAAAGTCACGGAGAGTCGGAAACGACGGGGAAAAAAATATGGATTAGAAAAATTATTATATAAAATTATGAATATTTATTGTAACATCAAAATGTATTTATAAAATATTATTAACCTTGTGCTTCCAACTATTCACGTACACACCTATTCATAGAATAAAAGTTCTCAATATTTCCTAGTTTTTTTTCATTGATTTCTCTTTATTTTTAGAATTTCTTCTTAGTATCTTTAGAATTATCACCCCATATGACACCATTCAAATAAGTCTTTCTATGCATTTACAAACACTCCCCAGAACTTCCATCTTGGTACGCTGTCAAACCCCTTACAATCTTTTCGCATATTTACACTGTCAATATAATTTGTGATTAAATGTGACGATTTTACAGTGAAACCAGTTTCCATCCCAAATCTGATTGTTGCGCTGTTTTGCATGCTGGAATTGATAGCTGCAATTTTGTAAAAAGGCAATTGCAAGAGACGTCTGCCGAGCAATATATTATATACCTCTGCAGCGAGAGAGCGAGAAATAAATCACATCACAAGAGAAGGAAAAAATTCCTATGAGACATGTATGTGAAATGCTGTGGAATTTGATAAATTCCTAGTATTTGAGGTTTGTGTGCCTGGTAGTTAGATGAGGGCAGCAGACACTAAGGTGTGAAGTCTTGGGGATGACATTGGAGACATTCTCCAAGTTCACTCTACAGTTTTTTTACATATTTGTGAAGAATATAACAAACTATCACACTTTTGAAGATTGTGGAAAGCTCAATTTTTCTGGCTTCAGCATGTCCTGCTAGATTGGGGTGTGCATATCTTTTTTATCACTGGAGGCCAATATATGGGTGGAGAATAGGGACAGAAGAAATGGACTTGTCTCAATGGAGCTTTTAATATAAGATTGTATTTAGGTTTTAAGCTCTCCCGACTCATTAACAGGCACCCCAACTCTGTAGTGTTAAATTATCTCTTATTATATTGTATCCTATTTTTTTGTTGTTGTTGTCCAATCCTTCAGTCGCATCCAACTCTTCGTAACCATATGGATGTGGCACGCCAGGCACATCTGTCTGTGTTTCTGATTGTGCTTATCCATATGGTTTTCTTGGCAAAGATACTGGAGTGGGTTCCTTCTGTCTCTTCTATGACCTTTCCATCTTGGGCCCCTACATAGTATAGCTTACAGCTTCATTGAGGTACATAAGCTCCTTCACCACGGCAAGATAGTAATCCAGAAGGGTTCTTTTTTCTTACTGTAGTCCTATATTTTTATTTTTGGATGTCATTTATTCTATCCTAACTTTTTTTTAATTTCCTGGACCAGAGGTTCCGGACATGAAAGTAAACAGATACATAGCTTTATTATATTCCTGGTAGAATCCAGAGACCTTCCATGTCCCTTAAATGTATTGTTATTGGAGTAAAGCCACTTGCAAATGAAAAGATTGAGCATGTTCAGACTCCAATGAGTGAATAGGCTGACTAGTCTAGTTAGGCAAAGACTTCCCATATTTGTTAGGTCTCAGATCTTTACTGTTATATCCCAGCCAGTGCAGTGGCGAGCAGCTGCAAGCAGATGGTGACACGGTGGTGCAATAAGACTTTGTTGAATTTGTTGTTATGGTTAGGGTATAGGGTTAGTGCGTGCCACATTTTTACTAACTCTAACAAGTCTTGGTGCCACTGGCCTCTTCACGCCACTTTGCCGGCAGAGACATAACAGGAAAGATTTGTCTCTTTAACAGGTCCAGGAAAAAATAATGGGATCTACTACCATAGATTTGGAATAGGCAAGCTGAGTCCTGGAGAGTCACACACAGTCTAGGGTTTGAGAATATCCCTAGAAGACTCTCACTTCTTCAGTCTTCCTGATTGACTCACCTCTACACAGAAAGTAAGTCCTCAAATCCAGGACTGTGTGTGGCTCTGCAGGACCGAACTTGCCCTACCATGTGCTAGATTAACTCCCATGTACCCACAACTAATTCTGTATAACAATTTACCAATCTCCTTTCTCGGCCTCCTGCTAGAGAGCCCTTGCCGATATATATTCTAGAAAAACGAGGCGTACTTGAAGGAAACGTTCTAACAAAACGCTGTTTTATCTTGCTTCTGATCTCACTTTGCTCCAGCAGCAGGCCTTCAGTACAAAATCGATACACATAATAAAACAGCTACTACTCGTCTCAGTGTGTGCATATGCCACGAGAAATTCTTTATTTTCCCTTTAACTTGCTCCGGCAGTTAGTCATGGGTGTAGGATGAGGGGGACCAAACATCCCCCCGATGTATATATTCATATAGAAGCTTTGTATACAGGTTTATAATTTAAATGTCTGCACCACTGCCAACCGAATCTTATAAGTGATTGTTAAAGGGTCTCTGAACTCATGGATAATCAAGTATAGCATCATATAAAGCAGTCAAAAACAAGTGGAGAAGGTGTAAACACTTGTCATAAATGTATTTATCAGTGCTGTTGTTGAAATGTTCTGGTCTATATTCTAGTGCAGGGCAGAGAAACAGATGCCCATTTATTTTAATACTGTAGGACATGTCTGTAATCATCAGAGATTCAGTGATGTCAGTCTCATTGTCTAGACATTTCCTAACTTAATGATGTGAATTATTTTGTGTTAATGCTTTTCAATTAAACTGTCTCTGCTCAGCTGACATTTGTATAAAGGTGTTCTTCAATGAATGTCCTCGTTATAAGACAGTTTGGAGTTAGTATATATGACTGGTTTGATTTGATCTGCCCATATATATATATATATATATATATATATATATATATATTGTTGTTGTTTAGTCGTTCAGTCGCATCCGACTCTCCGTGACTCTATGGACCACATCACGCAAGGTGCATCTCTCAGTCACTGCCGTTCTGAGATTAATCAAGTTCATGTTCATTGCTTTAGTGACCTCATCTATCCATCTCCGCCTCTGTCGTCCCCTTCTTCTTGTGCCTTCAATCTTTCCCAACATCAGAGTCTTTTCTAGGGAATCCTGCCATCTCATGATATGGCCAACATATTTGAGCTTCAGCCTCATGATTATACCTTCTAGTGAACAGTTTGTTTTGATTTCCTGAAGTATTGATTTATTGGATCTTCTTGTAATTCAAGGGACTCTAAGCAGTCTTCTCCAACACCACAATTCAAAGGTGTCGATTCTATGGCACTTAGACTTCTGGGAATACCATAGTTCGAACTATGCGGACCTTTGTTGATAGTTTAATAGCCTTACTTTTTATTAGCTTGTCCAAGCATGCCATAGCTTTCCTCCCCAGAAGCAAACGTTTTTTTAATTTTAAACTACAGTCGCCATCTGCAGAGATCTTGGATCCAAGGAAAATAAAATCTGTCACTGCCTCTACTTCTTCCCCGTCTATTTGCCAGGAAGTGAGATTGCAGTTTGCCATGATCTTCGTCTTTTTAACATTGAGCAGCCGGCCAACTTTTCTCTTCTTTTACCCCCATCAATAGGTCCTTTAGTTCCTCTTCACTTTCAGCCATCAGAGTAGTATCATCCTTGTATCTGCGGTTGTTGATATTACTTCCATCTATATTGATTCCAGGTTTGGATTGTTGCACTCCTTTTCCGATCTTGAACCATACCTTAGATTGTAAGTCTGCGAGTTTCTATCCTAAGTACTTTGTGAATTCACCATGGACATTGGATTCCTAGCTCAAAGACAGAGCCCTCCTTCCTTTGCTAAATCTTAATCTGTATTTATCTTTGTCTGAACTTAACTTATGTACATCGCTACGGAATATGTTGGCGTGTTATAAATAAACTATAATAATAATTATTATTTTGTCCCATGTTCATTTCTCACCGTGGCTTCTTGGTAGACATACAGATTTTTTAGGAGGAGGATGAGATGATCTGGTACTCCCATCTCTTTAAGGCATGCCACGTGTTGTTGTGATCCACACAGTCAAAGACTTTAGAATAGTCTATGAAGCAGAAGTAAATGTTTTTTTGGAACCCTCTTGCTTTCTCTATTATCCAGCGGACATTGGCAATTTGGTCTCTTGTGCCTCTTCCTCTGCGGAACCCGGCTTGCACATCTGGTAGTTCCTGGTCCATATATTGTTGGAGTCGAGCTTGTAGGATCTTAAGCATTACCTTGCTGGCATCTGAAATTAGTGCAATTTTTTGATAATTGGTGCAGTTTTTGGCACTGCCTTTTTTGGGGATTGGGATGTAGACTGACCTTTTCCAGCCTATTGGACATTGTTGAATTTTCCATAAGGCAAGTAACACTTTCACAGCATCATCCAGTAGAATTTTAAATAGTTCAATTGGGATTCCATCACCTCCTGCAGCCTTATTATCAGAAAGACATCCTAGGGCCTATCTCACTTCACTCTTGGCTCTCTGCATGGAATTTTCTACAAAATGTAAGTTAACTAAATTGTTTTATTATTATTAATGTTGTTGTTCAGTCGTGCTTGTCTCTCCATGACTATGGACCAAGCACACCAGGCACATCTATCGTTATGTCTCTGGTTGTTCTTATTTATGGTGCTGAGATGGATTGCCAGATCCAGTTCCTTCTTCAGTGGATAACAATTTATCAGACCTCTCTGCTATGACCTCCCCATCTAAGGTGACCATCTTGGGTGACCCTACACCCATCTTCATTGAAGTACCCATGTCCGTTCACCAATTAAACCATGTGATAAACCAGAGAAATCATGAGATGTAGTTTATCCGATGCCCATTGGGGACTAAACCTCTTTACACAATATCTGCACTTAGTTATTTAATAGATGAACTGCGACGTACTACCATAAACATTTTCACAACTACATGTGCATGGAAAATATAAGTGAATATATGTATTCTCTGACACAAACTGTTTTCCACTGTTGCCTGAAGTGACAAGAAGATGTAGAAAGCTTAATAAAACATGCTGGGCTTTGTGCGATGAGTCTACATTGACATTGTGCTTTTGGCAAACAAGCTCCGGTATAAGAGCAACGAAGCATCAAAGTACGATCTGATGCCATCTTTATCTCTTATCGTCTTAAAGTGCACTTTCACAGCATAAGTTGCTTTCATAAAAAAATAATCTTAGAGAAGTTCAAATATATATTTAATATCCCGTTTGTTCCAGATAATGCTTGGCCTCAGTTATCCCTATGCACAATAGTGCAGCTACTGAAGGAAAGACTCCAAGTACTCCCCACATCACCAAAACCCATTTCCTTATAAATTCTTTCCAACCTGCTTACCCTAATTTCTCTCTTAGTTTAAAGACAAGTTTCATATATTGATTTTTGTTTGAGTTACTATCTAAACTAGCAAAAAAAAAACTAATAAAAAATATATATGTATTTGAGTTTATTTAAAAAAAATAAGATTTAAATTAAATATATACATTTATTTACCTCTCTTGGACTCCAGAGGTATCCATGATACTTTGGTGAAGGTTGTATGTGAAAGAGGGGCATTTACATTTTTACAGGATAGAGCTTGAATGTATTGATGTTTGCTGTCTGATCTTTAGCATGTGCTGGATATAGTATGTGTCCAATTCCAAGTGGTTCAATAATTTAACATTTCCCCTCTTCTTTCCCTCACCTCCACCTCTCTTTTGAGTGAATTTGATAAGGAAAAAAGGACGTGGTGGTAATTTTAGTCAGTTCAATTATCGAAAAAATACTCTAGACCCTCCCACCCGTCCTTCCACTAATAGATAAGAAAGCAACTGGTTGAGCTTTCAAGAATTGGTGTAATAAAGACAAGATGGAATACTCTATTTATAAAAAAAAATCTTCAAAAAATTCTGATTTTATTCAAATGTTAATGTTGTTAGTTAGCTACATAATTCACAAACATGTGCCACTTCCCCTGAACTACAGTCGTCCTTAAAAACCCATAGCAAAAGAAAATGGCGGCATCTTCATTGGCGACACCACCTTCTAATGTACGAGTCTTGGAAAAACAATTTAATTGACAACTCATAAAATGAATTTTCATTTATTCATTATGACCTCATCAGAGTCTACTTTCTTTAACTCTGTGATTTACTTCCTGATGGTACCATTAAGACGACTTTTTGTTTTACTTTCCGAGCTTGCGGCTAATCATGAAGAAATTGATCTCTTTTCTAATGGGAATGGAAGTTCAGATTGTACAGTACTAAAGTGCACTTTAAATGAAAGTGCCGGGATTTCTGCTACTATTAATTAATGGGACTTTTAACGCATTTGATTAATCTTTAACATTGTAAGTGTGTTGTCATTATTGTGCTATGTTGAAAAGCCTTAAATAGATACAGTGACACAATATTCATTATTTTATATCTGTAAAAGCTGCACTTTTATAGTCAAAGAACTACATACATAAAGGGACAAGGTAGGGATCAACTATAGGGTGTAATTTGTTTATTTAATCAATAAAATAGCTATTGAGAATGTTAGCTTCATATTTAAACTGGCTATACATTGTACTAGCCTTTTCTCCTTTACATTAAATAATTCTTAAGATATACAGTTCTTTTTGTGGCTAATTTGGGTCTCAATATATATACGTTTGCAGCACTTTATGAGGCCAGGGGAGGGGATGCAACTGAATAACCCAATTGGGAGTCATTGTCATGCCAGTGGGACTTTAACCCACTAGCGTGTCCTCTCTAGTACCCATAGGCAATTTAATAGCGTGATTGGAATGTACGGGCTCGACAGATCAAAGGATTTGTGAGCGCACAATTCAAATTCACACGTCCCCTAAACTTTTTCCCGCTCATAACCCGCAGATCGGCGGAGGTTTGCGGGCTACGTTATGGGTTGCGGTTTTACTCGTTAGGGGAATTTAATAGGGCTACATGATGCTAATTAGCACATAAAATAACTAATCAGTATTAAAGAGCTGCTCATTTACATAAAATGTAGCAGAAACGATACTCAATTGCTTAAGAATGATTCACTTTGAAAAAAATGATTCATGCAATCCATTGCCAGTTTTTCATACTTTTTAAGAATAACCCAAAACAGCTTGATTTTAGGTTAACACAGCCCCATTATGTTGACTTTGGAAATTAGCATTGTAGCTTCCAGCAGATCTGCCTCTCTTTCCGCATGTGTAAGAAATCCCCAAACATTTCCATGAATAGTTGTTAAATGTGTTATTAGAAACACATAATTTGTTAATATAAAACTGACAGAAACCACAAAAAAATGGATGTTCGGGATGATATATTGGTGCACAGTAAATTCCTAATCTATTAACCCCTATAGCACAGATTGTGTCTCAGCATCATTTCAACAACATGCTGCTGAGACACAGCCTGTCATTGAATAGTGCATATAGTACTATAGATACATTGGGATCTTTCCTGTTGGGTGGCCACTAGCAGTGGCAACGAGCATCCGCTAGATGGAGCTGCCAGGATTTTACTGCTGATTTCAATGAATTTCATCAGAAATGTAACTTCATTTCGTAGCGTTAGGGTTAGGGTAAGGGTTAGGGGTAACAGGTTAAGGTTAGGAATTGTGTAAAATGTTGACAGCGCCATCTAGCAGCCCCTCGCCGTGCTGCTACCAACACTTCTTCTGGACACCCAAAGATGCAAACATTGTATTCATGATCTATAATGGGAAGGGCCATTGTAGGGAATGTTTGCAAGGTTTCCGTGAGAGCTTTTAGGCATTATATTTAAATATGCATATAAACACTTAGGTAGATTAATTTAATATTAAAAAGAGGGAATGTTCCATGTCCCTTTAAGAGCAGATACCTCAAAACACACACCTGACAAAATCATTGTCTAAATGCATTATGGCTGTTGGCAAACCATGGCTTGTGTGTTTGGGTCATTAACTGATGCACAAACCAGGTATGCATGGATTGAGAAAGGCTCTTAGGGATATTACTTCCCTGTGAAAGATGAAATCAATAAATAATTGGAGAGAAAAGAAGAGTCGGATATAGCATAAACCTTCATACATTATAACCTTCATTACATTACAGCTTTAAAAGACCACTGCAGTTGAAGAAAATAGACACTTGTCAAGTATTTACCAAACTAACAATATTTGCAGCTGTGTAAGCCATGGGGGTAAAACATTTTTTGGTGAAATCGAAATTTATGAAGAATCTGTTTATGAGCAAATGAATCCATTTTGTGTTTGTTACATCACATTCTCAGAGCTGAAACATGAAGTTGTGTGTTTCGGTTATCTGTGGGAAGGAAACAATATCTTAAAACGTGGTTAATTTCCATCCACATGTCTTCAAGGCTACCTAAGTTGAAGTGTTTTTTTTTTTTTTATCTTACTTTATGACAAAGGCGTCAATGCTAAGCACACACCAAGTGTAACATCTAGCGATGTCTGGATAATAAACCACTTGAGTAACAACAAATATTTACGTAGGAGGAGGAAAAGTCACAAATCTCACACCGATAGCAAAAATTTAGTTTTTCCCTTATTTAGTTATAGCAAAAACAAAATAAAGCTAACAATAAACTTCAATCAACATTGAATGGTAAATGTTAACAACAAACCTACATTAACATTACGGAGAGTATCATCACCGTAACTGAAAACAAATCAATGCTTCAAATATTTTTGTCATGAATATAACATTTATAAGACAGAGACTTAAGAATGTGACTGCTATTAATTATGTCATTGGAGTATCAGAGCTTAAATCTGAGTTGCCTCGACAACTATTATTCATGATAAATAGCCACTATTCCTAATTGATTTGAATCAATACCTTTGAGAGAAATAAGCATATATATATTCAGTGTATATTTACTTATATTTATTGTTAACTAGGGAATTGCCCGTCAAAAAATGACGGCAATGGAATTGTAAGGTAGCTAATGGTGTTTTGTGTGTCCTACTGAAATATGCAATTTAAAATAATAAATGAATAGACTTTACCTATTTTGAAGCATTGTGTTGAAGAGCTAGCAATCTGTTTTGATGTTGCTGCAGCATTAGTGGTGTGGAGCTGCTTTGTAAGCGTGATGAATGTGTGCAGTGTAATAGTGTGCGTTCGCGAGCCGTAACCGTTAACGTAGTTGTGTACTTCCACATTGGAGTAAAATGGCGGGTAATGTGTGGTATGCGTGTTAGCGGATTATCCGTAGGTCTTTTGTGGTGTTTTGCGAATTTCTTGTGGTGTTTTGCCTGTTTCGAGTGCTGTAGCCTCGTTTTCGTTTTGTTCGCCGCCATTTTTTCTGTCGCTTAGAGAATTTTTTAGTGTGTAAACTCTTTTATTTTGAGGTAAATGAAGGTGTAAGTTGTTTTTTTAGGTGCTGGATGCTTCCTCTTGCTGTAGGTAAGCTATTTATGTATGTGCTGTGTGTATTTATTGTGTTTTACATTTTGTGATGTTCGCGAGTTGCGGACGATTTTTTCTGTCGCTTAGAGAATTTTGTAGTGTGTAAACTCTTTTATTTTTAGTTAAGTGAAGGTGTAAGTAGTTTTTCTGAGGTCCTGGATGCTCTCTCGCTGTAGGTAAGCTTTTTATGTATGTGCTGTGTGTATTTATTGTGTTTTTTTTCATACTCGCGAGTTGCGGCCGATTTTTGCGAGGTCGTAATCAGTGTTAACATGTCTCGTCTGTTGTTTGTGAGGGTCGTTGGTGTTACGTGTTGTTTGCGTTATATAAGTAAATTTTGGGAGGGTCGCAGTTGCTGGCAAGGAGCGCCTTCGGTAAGATGTCATACAGCACATATGGTAAGGTATTATAATGCACATAGTAATATCCCATACTGCGCAGAAATTAGGTTCAAACACAGTGCTTATAGTAAGAATATATACAGTGCATTAACTAACATCATTAGTGTATATAGTACAATGCCAGACAGCACATATGGTAAACACATCTATGGGGCATATAGCAGCATGATATGGAGGTCACTATTTATGTTATATAAAATACTTTTAAAAAGATCATGTGCAGAACATATGGTAAGTTCAGATACATAGAATCCTATAAGCACACATGGTAAGATCAGAGGCAGAGTATATAACTGAATCCTATAGGTGCAGGTATTTCCATGTTATACAGTTGATACAATCATATAGTAAGATCCATTCCAACCTATATGATAACATTCTAATATTAATAGGTTATTTCACATGCAATATGTGCAGACCTCTATATCTCCATATATATCACCCCAGACGCCTATAGGAGACCCCATCTACTACTACCTGACCCTCAGCATGTAGAGCATTAACCCCTGCAGGCCCAGAACAGGCCCACATAGCAGTGCAGGGGTTAACCCTCTCAGTGCCATTGGCCATTCATTGCTGGGCACACTCACCAGTAGAGTCTGCCCCTGGAATCTCCGTGTGGCTGCTGCATGCTGCAGGATCAGTGTCCTAACACCCCCCGGGGCACAGCATCCACACGGGCTCACTGGCACAGCCTCCTATTCACGCATAGTCCCACCACAGCAGTGTCCTACAGGAGACGCGAGGGCCGCGGCTCCAACGAGGGCCTCAGTTGCTTTGTGAGCATACGGGCCGTTGCTCGCGCTTGCGGGCCCGCAAGCGTGAGCAACGGCCCGTACGCTCACAACTATATATGTGATACACACACACTCATATATTTATGATAAATATATGTATATATATTAAAAAAGAAAAAAAAAATATATATATAAATATTTATTCTTATTAACATCGTTCCAGAAATCTGTATTAATATATATAGAAATGTTAATAAGAAGGTATTGTGAACACAGTTCATCCTTGTTACACAACTTCTCAATTTGAGTTTAATTATAAAATGTAATATTCTCTTAATGTGTTAACATTGACGGTCCTAAGCCAAGCCATAGTGCATAAAATAGCCAC
>CM050163.1:542728067-542740567 GCA_027410445.1 Discoglossus pictus | reverse complement strand
TCTCCCCGCACCTCAGGAAATACTATACATCAAAAGAAATCAAATTGGCAGATTCTAATGCAGCATTATTGCCTATGAAAAATAAAAAATTAAAGGTTGCATTATTTTATTTTTTATTCTAAAAAAATGTTGCCTGTTTTCACATATATTTCAAAAGAATATATTTTAAATATAGGTTCACTGTAGAAATATGGAAACAAATAAGTGGACCCTTTTTACAGCCTGTTGCTACATTTCAGTATTTCATTGATACTACTAAAAAGATAATGCTGATTAAGCATAAGTGGATGTCATATATATCAAAAGATTGATTTGCATAATCTTCAGAGGAGCATCATCAAGTTGAGTCTTTCATCTCATAAGACCATTTGCCTCCAAAAAAACACCAAAGCCGAGAGAAAGAAAAAAGGCTGTAAGATAAACATGCCTTCCAAATTTATTTGTTATATAAACTACTTGCGCCAACACGATGAACCAAAGAACCACAACTTTATCCTGACGCGTTTCATGATTTAAGATACTTCCACAGTGTGTAAAGTCTAATGAAATCTCAGAACCCATTAGTAAGAAAAATCCATATCCATGATGCTTGATCCACATATAAGATACCGTAATTAAAAAATAATATGCAATATGAAACTAAATATTTAATGTGGACCATTAAGAATTTCTATAGTTTCTTGAATTTTTGAACCTGAACAAAACTCACAGCTGTACGAATGAATGTATCAGCATCTTGGCTGTAGTTAGGTAGTAGCACCTGTAGAGAAACCAATTTCCCACTATATAATTGAATTTGTAATTTCCTAAGGAATTGCAGCTCTACAATTCATAGCTCTGATTTATTTTTTTACCAGTAGCATAGAGAGTTAACAATATAATATGAGCTAAGAGCCTTGAAGCTATCTCTTAGCAACATATCTGGCGTAAAAATGGTTGTAGTTAAGTAGAAGAGCCTATACCTACCACTACCTCTGTGTGTTAGGAATATATATATATATATATATATATATATATATATATATATATATATATATATATAGCATTATAAAACCTAAATATGCCCCGTTGGTATGGGCCAGATCTACCTTTTTGGAGCCCTTCGGCAGTGAAGTGGAGGAGCCCCTGCTAGTGAGTACGCAAGGTATGCATGCAAGACCCATTTTTGCCTTTTCTGTGCGTGTAAGCTCCTTTTCCTGTTGTAACTCTCTTGTTCTATGTGTTTACCCCCTAGTAGCCAGTCTTTGGGGGGTTTAAGCCAGGAACCATTTTTATTTTAAAGTGGTGCCCCTTGGCAGCTGCCTACTTGGCCTAATGGGTAATCCGGCCCTTCGTATGGTCATGGATGAAAACAGGCTTTGGACTTTAAATGTGGGATTTTCCTTCAAAGGAGGAGCATCTGATAGGCTATGAGGATAGGGGGATTTCCATTGAAAAAGAACAACTTTCCCTCCAAAATAGGGACAGATTAGAGGTATTCATTAGCATATTATGACTGCACAGAAAATTATGTATATCTCAACAATAAAAAATGGCTAGAAAAAACTAAACCCATTTTTTTATGTGCTATTAAAATAGACTATACTGTTGACAGGGTCCCTTTAATATAGGAAATATATATGTGAGCTAAAAAGAATGGCGTTCTTCTACAACGTGATTGATTTATTTTACAGAATAATTAAGGCTTTTACAAATAACCACTCCGTCTTCCTTATGTACAGCAATCATGGTGACAATCTCACTGCAGTATGATAATCTACTTGATTACTTTCAGAAATTTGCTGACGAATCTAGAAACAAAACGGTAAGAACACAATTGTCAATGCATCTCCATATTATGCTCGTCAGTTAAGCAATTTCAGGGAACTCGTTAATTTTCTACTAAATTGTATCAATACTCAAATCCCTCAAATGCGTACAGGCCATTTAACGCCAATTGGCCAATTCCTATTGAGATCCTGAATAAGAGGCCTATATTCCGCAGTATATTTGCTTTTGTGGATGAATTGCTTTTGGGGCGAAGAAAAACAACACTTAACCAGTTTCGCTTTCAACTTTGATAACAATTTTTGAAGGTTTGTTTTTTTGATAATAAATTATCTGTAAATTGTCTCCCTCGCTCTAATTATGTTTACAAAAATTAGTTATGTTTCACATCGGGCAGAGGTAAAGAATAACACAAAAAAAATCTCTGTTAATAATATTATTATGTTCTTCCTCTTTATCACCCCCAATGTGAGAGTTAAAACATGGCCCTAAATAAAGAACATCAGAGGCACAATTTTTTTTGATAATATATGCTTAAAATATCCAGGATTTAAACTTAGTTCTCTGAAAAATTGAATAACAACTAATTGCAATTGTATTTATTTATATGTGTGTTAGGGGAGTATTTACTGTCCTAAGGAAAATTTAAGTTTTTGTACCAACCACCCTCCTTATATCCCAATTGCTACTAATAATGTCCTCTTTCTATAGCCCAACCATAAGATTACCACACACTTACATATACAATATAAAAGATACACAGCCTTATTAAATTGTGATTCGGCCAATTGAATAGGGCTCTATATAAGCACATAGCATATTTTATTTTTACAGAAGTGTTTAGTTAGTGAAGACCTTGCTTTTGGATAGAAGTTCACTAACTAAACACTTCTGTAAAAAAATATATGTTCTGTGCTTATATAGAGCCCTATTCAATTGGCCAAATCACAATTTAATAAGCCTGACAGACGGTAATGTCACTGAACATAGACATTTCTATGTAAATATGTAAAAAAAAAAATGTTGGTACTACATCAGCATCTTCAGGCAAAATGTGCTACCCTAGGCCCGGGCCTTGACCAAAACCCAGCACTGATGGGTCCATTTCCATATTAGCTTGAAACATTGTGTGTCACTTTAAGTAAGATTTTTTTTTTCTGCGCATCTCTTTCCGATTTCCTTTGCGTCTCCTTGAAGTTTTCTTTTACAGATTACTTAAGTGAAGTCCTTGTGGGTTGTGGGTATTTGAAATCTTATTGTGCAGTGATTAAATAATGCCGCACTGAGGTATGGAGATAATAGACCTGCTGACATCTGGATAATTGCCATTCCGGCTGGGGGTTGCTTGGCAGCAGAACGTGGGATGAGTGGGGGTTGGAAGAACCTCCAGTGAACCATGATGGACAGGAGCCATCAGAGAAGAGGGAGACCAGGAGAAAATGATAAAATGGATATGGCCACTGAGTGAGCCATTAGCCATGTGATAAAAGCCAATGACAGTCAGCTAGTGTGGAAAGTGATGAGGCTGCAAGGACCTGTCTCCAGGCACATTAGGGAAATACATATCTAATTACATGACCCTGAAAGTTCCAGTGATGCCTTTTACTTAAATAGTAGTCATATGACAGAGATGTGATAGGGAACATGGATATATTCTGTGTGCAAGAATGTAAATTCCTGATGTGAGAATGCAAGATTTTTTTTACTCTTTCGTATGACTAAATATCATTTTAAATTAAATAAATTATATTAAATTATATTAAATTAAAATTAAATGAAATAATAATTAATTGTTATCACATATATAGTTGTGAGCATGTGGCTGTGGGCGTAGCGAGCGCACAGCCACTTCGCCAGGGCCGAAGGCGCTCCTTGCCAGCAACTGAAGCTTACCCACAACAAGCACCCAGGACCTCTGAAAGTGAAGTTACACCTCAATTTAAGTAGAAATTCAAGAGTTTAGACACCCGAAAATCTCCTAAGCAAGAAAAAAAATGGCCGCCGCAAAAAACGAAATTGAGGCCACAGGACCCTAAAGACGCGAAACACCACGAAACACATACGGATTTTCCAAAAAAGCTAGACGAGGTCCAACAACAAGGAGGCAAAATCAGCCACAGCACATTAGGCGCCAGTTTACAACACTAACTTACACAATGCGGAAGTACGCAGCTACCCTAACGGATTTTCCTCGCGCACGCACACTATTTACACTACACACTGCACACATTGCTGACACTTACACAGCAGCTCCACAACAGTGAAAACACACATTGTATGCTGCAGCAACATGAAAACAGATTGTCAGCTCTTCAACACAATGCTTCCTGCATATATTACTTCAAAATAGGTAAACTATATTCATTTATTCAATTATTAATTATTTCATTAGCATACAAAAAACCACCGCCAATGCTGCTCATAGCACACAAACAACCAACAGCCTCGCAATGAGCGCCCAAGTATCTCGGAACACCAACTAAATTAATGTCGCAACCAAACACCATTACCTGCCTTACAATCTTATTGGCGTCATTTTTTGACGGGCAAGTCGCTAGTTATATTATAACTACAAACAGACCAAATAAGAAATAATGTTATTTTTTGTCTTGTTTAACTTAACGAGACATGGAACCCAATTATTTTTTTCATGCGTTTATAAGAGCAGCTTTAAACATTAACAAAGTTGTGTTTTGTATGAAAGAATATTAAGTTTAATCTTCATTGAAGCTAATAGAAAGTGCACAGAGCATTCATATGTCTGTAGGATGCAACCACAGTTCTCCAGAAATGTAAATGGCCTTCTTACTAGGACACAACTTCCACCCATGTATCATGGATCCCTCCAGGAACCTTGCAGATGCATTATTGCTTAATCAGTCTTCAAACATATTTTTTTTTCATTGTGTAGTGGTCCTTTAAAGGTACTATATTCAACTAAAAGAATATTTAATGTGTCACGTGTAGTATCACTTCAAAATGTGTCCATTCTCAAAGTAGCCCTATAAGCATTGGTAGGCTAAAATGGTTGAGAGCCTTAGGTCTAGATGGACAGTGGACCCTGAATTGGGGGGAGGAGCCCCTTGTCCCGACAGGACCAGGGATGAGGAAGGAAGTGGAGACTTTTATAGACTCTTTTTGTGCCTCGCGGCAAGAGGTAACATCCCGCTAATCCCGATAGGAGAAAAGAGTGGGGTTTATTGCTAGGTTAAATTGTGTTTGGAGTTTATGGTTGGGTTTGTTAATGTTATATTAATGTTTTATTTTAAAAAAATTCTAATAAATAATAAAGGAGTGTTTTATGTGTTGACACAGCGGAGGATTGGGAGGTGAGTTGACAGGCCAGTGGTTGAGTGTCTACTCTTCTATGGTACGGCTGTACCATCACCTTGGATGCTGGTTCAGGTGCCTAGGGGGTACTGTCTCTGGCCTGGCTCCTACACTCAATTGTTTATTTATTTATGATTACTGTTGATAGTTATCCGTCATAACAAGTTGTCTGGGTCTGTTATTGTGAGTAGCATATCACTTGGACCATCTGGAATACCACCATGTCATGGTAAAGGGGCTTGTCTACCTCGATAGGGTCATCCAAGATGGATAGGTCATAGTAAAGAGTTCAGACAAATCATGGTCCACTGGAGAAGGAACTGGCATCCCATACCAGTATCTTTGCTATGAAAACCTTATGAATTTTCACAACCAGACACAAGATATGCCTGGCGACCTGTGGTACGTGGTGAAGGGGCTTGTGCATCTCCATGAAGCTGGGAACTATACCATATAGGGTCAGCCAAGATGGACAAGTCATAGTAAAGAGGTCAGACAAATTGCGGCCCACTAAAGAAGGAACTGGCAACCCACTCCAGTATCTTTGCTATGAAAACCTTATGAATTTTCACAACCAGACACAAGATATGCCTGGCGACCTGTGGTACGTGGTGAAGGGGCTTGTGCATCTCCATGAAGCTGTGAACTACACCATATAGAGTCAGCCAAGATGGACAGGTCATAGTAAAGAGGTCAGACAAATTGCGGCCCACTAAAGAAGGAACTGGCAACCCACTCCAGTATCTTTGCTATGAAAACCTTATGAATTTGCACAAGCAGACACACCAGCTGTGGTCCATAGGGTCACTGAGAGTCGGACATAACTGAATGACTAAACAACAGCAAAGAAATCTTTCTTTAGTTTTATCCAGTTTCATCTGTGAAAAAAGAGCTTTTTTTAAAAAAGAAAGCTCAAATTATTATTATATATATAGTAGCAACCTGAGATCCATGTGAAATAGAAACATCCGAAACACAAATAAGTGTATATAAATGACTAATGTCTGTGTTTACCTGAATAAGCTTTCAATATATTTTTGATACCTCGGGAACTGGCTAAAAGCTAACACATCATGTTTGATAAAAAATGCATTCAGTCAGTTACAATATTTATAACCAAGATTTTTTTTAATAATTTTTCACTCTATTTTCAGCTTTATCCCATTTCCAGCTCGCGCTCAGGTTCTCGTGTTTAAAAGCTACAGAAACAAGTTACAAAGTATATTTGTGTCGCCTGAAAAGACATTAAAGAAACCCTGAGCGCCGAGTAAAAATGTTATTTTTTTAATGTAAAAGGTTTTTTAAGATCTGAAAATAAAGAATTCATTAATCACAAATTAGATGGAAAAGCACTGAAATGGGTTTTGTTCAGAGCTTGTGATTGGATGAGCTACTGTACCCTTAGTATATCACACATTTGATTAAAGGGATGTTATTTTTTTACTTTATATTATAAGCTCTGTTTTTACTGCATAAAATCAAACAAATAGTCCCTGTATGGGTCTACCTTCTGCACAGACTCTGTAGTACTTGGTGTGCAGTGTCTTATACTAACCAATCCGTGACCACCTTACTTGGTCCTTCATAGGCTAGGACACTACACTGCTCATCCAGCACTACATAGTCTGTTTATGCATACGCTGCAGAGGGTAGCCCCATACAGGGACTATTTGTTTTATTTTAGGCAGCAAAACAGAGCCTATAAACACTTCTTAATAAAATAAAGTACATCAAAGTAAATAGATACATAGGTATATTAAATACATAGTAAAATACAGAAAACTTATTTTAAGCAATATGAAAGTATTGGATACATCAATAAAATTCAAGTTTCCCTGCTGTGGACCCAGCCACTCATGCACTGAACAGGAATGATAACAAACATGTCAGCATCTAGATGCTAGCCGAGCAAAATTAATAATTCTCTTAAACGTTCTTATGATCTTGAATTTGTTGTTGTTGTTTAGTTCTTCAGTCGTGATCGACTCCAGATAACCATATGGGGACAGCATGCCAGGCACATCTGTCTGTGTTTCTGGTTGTGATCATCAATATGGTTTTCCTGGTGGGTTGCCAGTTCCTTCTCCAGTGGGCTGCGATTTGTCTACTATGACCTGCCCATCTTGGGTGATCCTACAAGGTGTTGCTCACAGCTTCATTGAGATATACAAGCCCCTTCACCGCAACATAGTAGCAATCCAGAAATGGGATCTTGACTTACGCAGCTGCTAATGTTTCTAAGTTTATTATATACGGTACTTTTGAAAGGTGTGAAAGCTCTTATTTTTACTGTATTGGAAGCAGGAGGTTGATATTTATAAAGAAACTAAATGCCGGTTTGTTATCCTGTACATTTGCCATTTATTCATATGTCTGGTATAGATTAATATCCTTAAGTGTCCCTAAGAGGGCAGACAAGATGAATGAGAGGGCAAGAAAATAGGGGCAAGTTGATGGCCATAAATTTGAGCACATGATACGTAAAAGGCAGCGAAACGCGTGCAGCTGACGTGATATGAATATAAGTGTCCTCTGACGCTGACTCAGGCCAGGCTTTGTGACTTATAAATAAGCAATGTACAGACTCATGTAACTGTACTGGCAGAGTAGATTCCTCAAATCTCTGCACCTGCCACTAGCAAATAGACCCAATAGGCCCATGCAGACTGCCTGTTCTGTCTACCTATAAAGCTTGGGTTAATTAATCCTTATTGTGGGACTATGCTTATCTCAGGAACGTTCCAATACTTTAACTATATTTGTCCTGACCACTTCTGTTGTAAGACTATTCCACTTATCTACTTATGCTTCCTTTAACATAGTACTTAATCTCCCATGCCCACATTTAAGATCCTGACCTCTTGTTCTTGCATTTCCCTTTTCCTAAAAGACAATCCTCTACAGCACTTTATTAAATGCTCTGATATATTTGATGGTGGCTATTACATGATCCCTCTCCCTTCTGTCTTCTAAGACATATTTGGCATAAGACATGTAATAAAGCAAATACATATATGTTTAAACACATAAACACAAATTGTAACAGAGGTACCAGTCATTTGACCAATCTAGAGTGTCAATTATATCTACCTAACATTTTAAGATATATTAATCCCTTCTGCTACCTTGTTGTGGGAAAGGGGAAGCTGTGAGCTATACCATTTAGGGTCACCCAAGATGGGCAGGTCATAGCAGAGAGGTCAGACACATCACGGTCCACTGGAGCAGGAACTGGCAACCCACTCCAGCATCTTTGCCAAGAACACCATATGGATAAGCATGCCCTGAAACATGACTGAAGCACTGAATAACAACAACAATCCCTTATGGTATTCCTCCATACCACCCAGTGGCAGAGCTACTGCTGGTGCAGCAGGTGCAAAGCACCAGGGCCCACAACAGGGTAGGGACCCTTCTACCTGGAGTTCTAGGATTCAGTTAATTTATTAAGGGAAAATGGCACCTATCTTGAATAGAGAACTTGCAAGGATGCCCCCAAATTATTTTGCACCGGGGCCTTCCATTGAATAACTCCACCACTGATTTTACCTATGCATCAAACCATGGGTAGTCAAGTTCAGTCCTTGAGGGTCTCACATAGACCAGGGTTTGAGGATATCCCTTATTTGTACAGATGAGACCATGACCTCTTATTCTAGTAGATGCTTCTCTGTTATTGTATTCTTCCCCAAAAGACACACAGTGCCCCAATATTTTAAAAGCATATATCATGCAAATATATTTCAATGTGTCATTTCAAAACATGTGACCTCCAGTCTTTCTTTATAAATTGTATTTTTTTTCTCTATGCACTAATTTGTCATCATCCCTTGAATATTTCAGAATAAATATGCTTGATAAAAATGTCAAGTACCTTCAAGCATGAATATAAAGAAGCCTAATAATAATATTAATTTAATTAAAAATAAATAATTTTCCATAATTTGTAATAAAAGAACAGTAGAGCAGATTTTGCACATGTCTCCGGCACATACAAGGGGTCTTTTATTCTGTTTAGACACCTTTTCTATTCAGCATCCCTCCCCACCCTGCGGTGTTAAAGCAACATATGGCTCCTTTACCCTCCGTGCTCTTTTCTTAGACTCTGAATCCATTTCTTCTGAAGACAGAAGAATTGAGCAGCATCTGAACAAAAGGGGGTCCTTGAATGCGCTTGGCTGGATGCTGCCTGTTGTTTTCACTGGAGTGTGACAAAGCATCACTGCACAGCATCTAAATATAAGTGCGCCGTGCTCTGTGGGTGGGCTTGGTGTATACATTTCATGCTTATGGTAAATAGGTTCATGAGCTTATATTACACATACATTATTTTTACATTATAGGTCAATGAGAGATTTCAATAAAGAGATATGCATTATGTTGTGTTTTAAGTACATATATTTCTTAATTATGGGTTCCCTGGTGGTCCAGTGGTTAGGATTTGGTGTTTTTACCACTGTGGCCTGGGTTCGATTCCAGTCCGGGAATCAAGAGGTCACGCCATCCTGAAGCCAAACAGTGTTGGGCCTGGTCAGTTCTTGGATGGGAGACGACCTAAGAATACCAGTAGATATATTCTGTGGCCCACTGGAGAAGGAACTGGCAACCCACTCCAGTATCTCTGCCATGAATACGAAGTGGATCAGCATTAGGTAATGGAGAGTTGGACACGACTGAGCGATACCAACACATGTCTTTATTATAGCAGTTTAAGAAAAAAAATACACTTGTTTGTCAGGGATTAACCAAACTAACAATATTAGCATGGACATTAAACATTTTTTGAGAAAATATAATTTTTCATAAGCAGAGGAATCCATTTTATGTTTGTTACATCACTTCCTAAGAGCTGTATCATGTGGAGGAGGGAACAGAAAGCCTTTGTAAAGATGATTGGATAATATTAAAATAGACACAATGCCTATTTTCTCTCACTGGCCTAGAAGCAGGTCGTTGCATCATTCACTGCAACAATAGCGCTCCAGAAATGTAATTGGTCAGGTGTCTGACCAATATGAGGCTTCATCTATACCAGTCACACACTGGAGCACACAGCAGGAAGTCCACTACAGCTGTCCCATAATTATAGAAAAGGGAAAAAACAGCACAGAACGACAAGCAGAAACCTATAAAGGCAAGAACTTGAAATTATAAATACTAGTGTTACAGACATTATTAATCAAGGACAGATATGCATGTACTTTCATCTTAGCAGTATTTATTTTTAAAGTTCAGTGGTTCTTTAAAGGGATGGAGACAATTCTAGAGAACAGGAATGCAAGCTTATACAAGATGGCCGCATCTGATTACTGAGTAAAAGCCGAAATAAGATCCTGTCCATATAGGACGATTAAATGTCTGTAATGAATTGTGGAGTCTTTTCACCATGTATAACAACTTGTCAACGAGGTATAAAGATATACATAGGATATATATTTGTATATATATATATATATATATATATATATATATATATATATTTACTCATTACATACATTAGCATTCAAGTTGGAAAAAATGGATATAAAACAAAAATTATATAAATCCATTTTTGGTCTAAATGATAAATGTGTATGACAAATAATTATTTAACTAATTTCACTTGCCCATTCCGCTCTATTTGAAATTAATCCAAACTAATATAAGCCAGGAATTTTGTCTGGGCCAGTTTTCTTTTTTTCTTGACTAATTAATAATTCCAATTGTAATTATGATCTATCGCCATGATATTCAAATTCCCTTTTCTACCTGTTGGTTTATAACTTTATCTTGAGAGCAGTTTTCATGAATCTTTCCAAAAAAAACCTGTTGCCAGATATTAAATTATGCATTAACATATGCTTGTGATAATGTGTATGCCAAGGACAGCTAGCTGGCACTGGACCAGTGATACACAAAATAGTAGAATATGATACCATAATAAATCTTTGTAGATATTTGGTTTCTGTAACAATTTTATAAAATCCACTGTTGGCACGTCATGTAAAACAAGGGTTAAAAAGGCCACTTTACAACATGGCATAGTCTACAGCAAAATAACAGTTTTATTTATGATGCTCGGCAGAACCTCAATTCTACTTCCACGGTTCTGAGGGTGTCAGAGTGACTGGGTATGGTTACCAAATAACAATCTGAAATGCCGTCATAAATAAATACGAATATAATATTACTAAAACAGCAGAAAACAATTACATTTAACTAAATTAGATACCAAAAATATCAAAATCTCCTTTGCTCCAAACTGCTGTACCGGTGAGCATTTCATTATTTATTAATAATATAGATGTTATTGATGCATCTCTTTTTCTTCACAACATGCTATAAGAGCTTAGTGAAATGCGTCAAATCAATATTAAATCTCCTTCCTTTCTGTGTAATATTTTAACCCTCTGAGTTTAAATTATAATTGTCTTTCCAAAAATGTGTTTATCCTGGTATTTTGTGATATATTACAATTGTGGGAAATTTAGCACATTATCAATTGGGTGCAGCCAAGCAACATTTGGAATTATAAACAATGATATTGATGTTTTTACTGGTAGGTAAGGTTGCATGTAAATATCTAGCGCCATTAGTCGCAAATTTGTTAGAATTAGGTTTTTTACTGGTAGGGGCTGTATTTACTTATCTAGCGCCCCTAGGCGGGAATTCCTTAGCCGACCCCTTGGGTACACAAGCATATATCGTTCACCATTTTGCCCCACTAGTAGCTGTAGGTCTAACACACAAACATATATATATATATATATATATATATATATATATATATATGTGTGTGTGTATGTGTTACTATTGTGCAGCACACTGCAAGCCTACTACTACATACCCACCTTCTCCCCTGCAATAAAACATGCTCATTCCTCCCAGCTAAAAAAGACAGGGTCTATGTATAAAACACATACATATTGAAATTCAATTTTTATTGTTATTTAAATAAGTGCCCCTCCCATGGAAGCTTCCCTAGGCAGATGCCTTGTGCACCTAGTTATAAATCTGCCCATGCTGCTATGCACGTTTAAAGTAGTCGCCGAAATTTAATTTTATTTATGTTAGCTGAGAGAAAATAAATATATTTCTACTGTGATTTTTCCTTAGTCATTAATTCCTTATAATAATTTGCCATTTTACCAGTACATAATCTAGCCCTAGCTGATTGGCAGATCATGTTCCTGTATCTACAGTAAAGTACCAAAGGACTCTAATCATATTTGGCGCACAGCTGGGAGAATACGCGGCCGGCTACAATATAAATTAACTAAGGCGTCTCTTGTGAGAAATCTCACAGGCTAAGCTGAAGATTACCAGACTAAGTAAGAAAATGCTCACATCTCACTCGAGAAAGCTTCTAAATAAAGAGCTTTTATTAAGATTTACTGAAAAGTTCAAAGTCAACGTTCTCTCTC